>ML812118.1:77257-178982 GCA_009831015.1 Picea engelmannii
ATTGGTGCTTCAATTTGAGATTGGTGCATCTATACTCCACTTTGATCTTGGATCATTGGTCCTCCAGTGTCCATGGAACACCGACACTTCACATTTATATAGGTGCACTGCTGCTCCAAATTGGTCTGAGGGTATTGATACACCACTTTTGTCCATGTTATGAACTTTAAACCTTTAACTTCAATCACAAACAAGATATTCACAATTGCTCAACACTTTATTTATGAAAATACCCTTAAGTAAGGAGACACCATATAGTGATCCTTTTATGGAAGGATCAACCCCTGTTCACTTGGATCATTGAGAGGTCAACCTCTTATTGATCTAAGATCCAATATATTCTCCACAAGGATGACTCCATCCTTATTCATAACTATATAGAGAACCCTAACCATGACCAACTCTTAACTACCTAGTGGACCTTCTTTAATGAGGTTAAATTACATTTATTCAAAACTAACTACCTATCCAACCTTATTTAATAATAACAAACATACTAGACCTATTCCACCTTACATTGAATGGACACCATAACTATACTATTATAACTCTAGTGTTCCCTTTGGCCCCCCATTATACCCCTTAGGAGGATCCCTACAATCCATATGCACTAGTGCTCCATGACGGCCTTGGAGCACTGGTGTGCCATATTCTATTAGTGCATTGAAATACAACATTGGAAAAAACCTTTGTTTGATGGTGAAAATCCTCCAAGATATATTTTCAAAAACCTCTTCTTAAATCCCTACAACCATTAGTGGAGTTATTTTAAAAAAAAATTCCCAACTAGTAACACTAAAAACCTATGCTGAACCATGTTTTCCTTGTAGCGTCTAAGTAAAGGTGATAGATCATCCTATGTATTTCACTAGTAGGAAGTTAACTAGTATAGAACACAATTACACCAATATAGAACAAGAGTTCCTAGCAATGGTGAATGCATTACAAAAGTTTCAACACTATCTACCAAGGAGGCATTTAAAGTTCTTTACATATCACTTTGTGCTAAAATAATTGGTGAATAAGCTAGTGCTTGGAGGTAGAATCTACATATGATTATCGTTATTCTAGGACTTCCATTTTGTATTTTTGGTGGAAGGAATAATGTAGGACCAAATCATCTTTAATGGATATAGTTTGGAGAAGATCCAAAGATGCCATGCAAACTTATTTTTCACAGAGGTCGTTCTTGATATTTTTTTGAGATCTCAAAGTTCCTAAGGAGGGTTTTGTGTTATAAGGATATGATAAGAAACAATGACATTAGTTGGTATTTCATGAAACCAATTATTAGTTGATCACATGGTTTTTATATAAGGTAGGAACTAATAGTATACTCCACAGATGCATGCTAGATCATGAATGGGATGTAGTTCTTTGGGAGGTGCATTGTGGTCTAAGTAGAGACCACTTAAATGTGAAATCTATAACGTGGAAGATTCTACACACTATAATTTAGCAGTCTGTGTTGCTTTTTGATGCTGCGAATTATGCTAAGAGGTGTGATGTTTTAAAGGGTGGGTTAAACTTCTCTAAGATATAAGATGTTGTTGTAATCCATTGTGGTCAGGAAACCCTTTGACTGTTGGGTAGTTGATTTTATTGGACCCATTGAGCCACCCACTGGATACTCATGGGATCAATATATTATCACTGCCATTGACTACTTGATGTGGTGGGAAGAAATCACATTGATCCAATACTACACTACACAAACTATGATTAGGTTCATGTTTGAAAATGCAATGACAATGTTTTTATTTCCATGGAGTACTACCAATGATAATGGTAATCACTTTGTCACTGAGACCATTGATGTGTTGGGAATTTAATTTATGATCCTACATCATAAGGATACTTTCTACCATCCATAGGCTAATGGAACTTTCAAATCCTTTAATAATATTATGGAACACGGTTTGACAAACATTTGTGTAGTCCATCAGGATGAATGGGACAAGACAATTTTTGTAGTTTTTTGGGTTTACCAAACCACTTGTGAACCCTTGATGAAGTGTACACCTTTTAAGTTGGCTTATGAAAAAGAGGAAATCATGCTACTTGAATATGTTGTTCCTAGTCTACATATTGTTATTGATACATAGATGATTGAATATGTCACATTCCAGGAAATACTCAACAATCTGGTGCAAATGGATGAATAATGGTTCCTAGTAGGATATCATCAATGGGTTCAAAAGCATAGATAAAAATCATGACATGATTGGAACATAAAGGAAAATATCTTAGTGCGGGGAGATACAGTTCTAATGTACGATGCCAAGTTCCCGAAGCACCTAGGGAAGCTACAAAAGCATTGGTTGGGGAATTTCCATATTACACTGATCATGGATGATTTTACAATCAAGTTGGAACAACTAGATGACAAACCCATGAACAACATATGGAATCCTTCTTTACAATGATGTAGTATTTAGTGTAAATATTAGGATGTTGAAGTCATTGTTAGTGGTTAAAGTTATTCTTTTGATGGTGTAACTTTTTAAATTCTTTTAGGCTCTACATCTAGTGGTAATGAATAAAGGAAGGCCATGGAGCCAAGAATGTTTGTCACATAAGGAATGATCTACCATGAAAGTTTCCTCCGCTTGGTGATCACCCTTTTTGGTTTAGGGAGGGGAGGGGACTTGGGGATCTTATCTATGTGGGAGGTTTAGGGATCATGGAGGGAAATTCACTACATCAAGATTAGGGACATTCAAAATGGAGGAATGTTGCTTGTCTAGTTTTTCTTGTCATGAATTTAATGCAATATTTGTGAACACTATTTATCCATATTGTCATGCATTTAATACAAAAATACAGAGAGTATATTTGTTTGTCTTTTCATGTATTTAATTTATAAAAGTACCCAGATCAATGAGAAGTGTAAGGTTAATCATATAGGTGAATTAGGGTTTCGTTTTGGAGAAATCAATAGACTAGATGGAGTCCATACTTGATGACGTTGATATTGAGGCTAGGATCAATTAAAAGCTATATTTTGAACCATATTTGCCGCATTTTTTATTCAAAGAATTTTTAGAGCACATTTTATAGAACTAGAACATTAGATTGACTATGGAACTCCAAACTTCTTATTAGAGTTTGTGCTTGTACTATAATCTTATAGTTTTGGAGCTAGCATGGTCAACTTAGCAGTGAATTAGCAAGAGAAAACAAGAATTTGATTTCTACATATTCAAGATCGAGTTATTCACTTAGTTATTGTAGCCTTTGAATTAAGACATTAGTAGAGTGTAAGAAGGATGTCTATAGAAATTGCTACTAGTCAAGGAGTTTCAACCACTAACCATGGTCTTGCAACAACAAGGTAGAACTTGGTGATGAAAAGAAATAAATTACATGGGAATACTATGTTGATCCTAGAGCCAAAGGATTGTATATTCCTAAAATACCTATTTGACCCACATATCATCTTGCACAAGAGAGGTGAGCATATGAAATTGTATTTTGAGCAAGTTCAATTCATTGATTATGATATTTGTAACCCTAAAACTTTTTCTAAGTTTGTGGCAAAGACATATCAAGGTTTAGTATTGCCTAAAGATGGTTCACCTAAGCTTAGGATCAAGAATCCCTTCCAAGCATTGTCTAATTTTGTATGATGAATTTATTCAATGTCCCCTGCTTTGGAACTTCCATCATTGTTAATAATTGGATGCATCTATTGCTAGACCATGATCATATTTGTGGAATTTGGTTAAATTGATGACTCTGAATTGATAAAGAGTAGGTTGAGGATATCACTTCACTGTTGGATGAACGGGAAGATGTTATGACGACATTCCAACACAAACTATTGATAGAAGATATAGAGGAGGATTCCAACTTCGACGAAGATGTCTACGTGAAATACCAAGTGCATAAGACACAGTGAGGATACATGATATGCACAATAAATAATTTATTAGTATTGGTCAAATCTTGATTTTTATCAACACATATCCTAAGGAAATTCATCCAAATGAGTGTTCAAAGGTTGTGATCCAAGTTACACATTTTTGTGTGCAAATGGTTTCCTTTGATTGGGTGACTTACTTAACCAATGAAATAAATCAAGCTTGCTTAGACACACAAGATAACAATCATAGCATTAAGTATGGAACATTGATAATTTCATTGATGTTCATGCAATGGGAGGAACTTGCGAATACAAAGTTTCACGAAGTTCCAATGGACAAGTTTTGGGGCCCACATTACAAAATCCTTGCATGTAATTCTAACTTGAAAAACGTGAGGGGAAAAATTGACGAAGTATTTGATGAATGTTACTAGAGGATGGTAGAGGCCATCCACAAAATTCATAGGATTCTCATTGTCTTTATTGGTATTTATGTTTCCTAGTGTTAATTTGTAGTTGACCGCCACATTTTTATATGCGGATTCGATTGAGAGGATGAGGGGTTGTCTTGAATGAGCCAATAGAGTATCTAGATTTCATGCTAAATTCTAGAAGGATGGAGCATATTCTTAGATGTTATAGTTAGGAGGCATAAAGTGAGGACTTAACCTTGGGGGAAAAGACAAGTATATCTCAAAGAGTGGGAACCATTTATAGGTTCCTCACCCTTGGAGGCGTAGAAGAAAATGAAGATGACAGATTCAAGTGTTGCAATTGTCTCACGAGTCACTTGAGGAGATATGTGTAAGATCACCAATGAATCCATAACGAGTACATACACTACCATTAATGAATAACATTTGAGCAATGATGAAGATGAGCAAACAGAGGTGTGATTGCAAAACTAGAATTCCTATATTTGTAGTTTGACCCAAAAGCAAGTATGGCCATAGACACATCAAATTTTGTGACTAGAGATGCTAGGGGTAGGATGGTGGGAATATTTTCTCAATCATCACAAGGTAAGGAATATACTATGAATGTACATAATTAGAAATTACTTTAGTGAGGAAATCAAGTTAATTCCTCATTGTTTTTGTTGCAATATTCCCTATAGAGACAAGTTTCCAATGAACAAATGGGGTCGAGCACCACAATGGTTGCATAATTGAAGGAGCCATCATAGAGACAAGAACCCTACTAACTACTTTGAAGAGTTTCATATGCTAATGGATCTAGGATACTATGGAATATTCTGATTTAGGTGACTTTTTTTAGGGTTTGTTACCACACAATCTAGCACCTTAGTGAAACCAAGACTAGTGGAAAATCGAAATATGTCACCACTGTCACCTAGGAAATACATTTTCTCTCTTTAGTCAAGGATTAAATCCAACACAAGGGAGGCTTCCCTAGTAGCCTCCACAAATATTTAGGAAATACACAATCAAGTCTAAGGCCTCTTGTGTAGCTACTCAAGCTACAACCAATAGAATAAGATAAACAAGGTAAGGATAAGGTGGTAAGTTTGTGCAATTTCCATATTTGAATGGATGAGGATCTAGGTCAGTTTAGAAGGTTTACCAAGTCAATTTTAGGCTCAAGAGGATCCCCAAGCACTGCAAAAGAAGAAAAATCTATTGGTTGTTGTAAAACTTGAAAGAAATATAGTAAATTACCACATAAATGCAAGTTATGACAACAATAATAAAATTATTCCTTGAACAAGTAACAAACAAATGAAGAGAGAGGGATAAATAATAGATTAAACCAACATTTTATTAACTGAAAAAATATGAAATTATGAATGTATGTAATAGCCCTAAAACCCTATATGCCCAATCCTAAAAGGTAGAAATATCAAAATAGCAAATGCAATTGAGGGTTTAAAGAAAATTATTAAGTGAACAATTTGTATGAATATCCAAACATCCTAGTCTTTTATGGCTGAAAATGAATGTATTGTTGTAATAAAACCCCAACCTAACCCAATAACAATAAAAAAGAGTTGAAATTTGGAATTTTGTGATTGACTATTGGGAGAATGACTAGTGCCTAGTATATTTTTGGGCATATGGGGTCAATTAATGACTCCTTTGAAGAGATGTGAATGGATCTAGGGTGATATCTAGGGTTCAATACTAACCCTATAAGGTACTCCTAGTATATCACCAGGTCTTCAAAGATAATTCAAGGGAAGGCTCTTCACTAGTAACCTTCCAAAGGTTTTAACAAGAGGGGATTTTTCCCAAGAGAATGCACGACCATCGCTAGAGAAGTAACGTTACACTTACATTCATTCATACACAAAACCACAAGATAACAAGAGACCACTTACTCAAGAAATATTTCATCTATCAAAACCCTAGCAATGAACATCCATGAAGTAGCAAAAGCATTCATAAGACATGTTCTCCAAAATTTCACTCTAACTAGCCATCCATAGTGATTTGTATGAGACAGAAAGTAGTAGTAAACAAATAGTGATAAATATCCACAAGTAGCAATGATTTACAAGTTAGAAGTTCTTATCTTATTTATATGAGACATCAAACACCCTTCTCATCCATTGGAATCCCTAAAAACATAAAATAATGCCTTTATCTCTCATAAAACCTAGAGATAAGGCCAAAAGACATAAAATATACATGATAATTGAGTGGATAGGTCACTAAGATCCCTAATGATGACTCAAAGATGAAGTAATAACACTCTAAGGTCAAATTTCCCATCATAAGGTCAAAGGTCTAAGGTCAAATTTCCCATCATAATGCTCAACATCTTCCAAAATATGTGGAACAACCTATCTAAAGTAGTGGGATGGCCTCCATCAAGTGTGCTAGTAGCCCCTTAATTTTTTCCAAAAGACCAAGGAATCAATCATGTGGGTAACCCTATGAAATCCATCACCCAAGGGTCACATCATGTCATATCATCATGAAAGGTGTAACGTCCCATCAAGAGGTGTCATATCATCATGAAAGGTGCAACATCCCATCATCAAAGGGGCACATCATACCCCAAAGGTGATAGGGTGTCTCAACAAGGGAGCCATGTCATCATAATGCTCAACATCTTCCAAAATATGTGGAACAACCTATCTAAAGTAGTGGGATGGCCTCCATCAAGTGTGCTAGTAGCCCCTTAATTTTTTCCAAAAGACCAAGGAATCAATCATGTGGGTAACCCTATGAAATCCATCACCCAAGGGTCACATCATGTCATATCATCATGAAAGGTGTAACGTCCCATCAAGAGGTGTCATATCATCATGAAAGGTGCAACATCCCATCATCAAAGGGKCACATCATACCCCAAAGGTGATAGGGTGTCTCAACAAGGGAGCCATGTCATCATAATGCTCAACATCTTCCAAAATATGTGGAACAACCTATCTAAAGTAGTGGGATGGCCTCCATCAAGTGTGCTATTAGCCCCTTAATTTTTTCCAAAAGACCAAGGAATCAATCAYGTGGGTAGCCCTATGAAATCCATCACCCAAGGGTCACATCATGTCATATCATCATGAAAGGTGTAACGTCCCATCAAGAGGTGTCATATCATCATGAAAGGTGCAACATCCCATCATCAAAGGGTCACATCATACCCCAAAGGTGATAGGGTGTCTCAACAAGGGAGCCATGTCATCATAATGCTCAACATCTTCCAAAATATGTGGAACAACCTATCTAAAGTAGTGGGATGGCCTCCATCAAGTGTGCTAGTAGCCCCTTAATTTTTTCCAAAAGACCAAGGAATCAATCATGTGGGTAGCCCTATGAAATCCATCACCCAAGGAGGGGATCATGTAGTCCAATGTATCATCAAAAGTGGAGGCATATACAAAATTCAAATACACCATATAAAGTGAGTCATGTCAATGAAAAATCCACTAGATAGATCACATTAAGTATCTTCTTCAAACCTTACACTAGCTCATAAAGTTATACAATTTTCCAATTTTAGGTATGGGAGGATGATTATTAATCCCTATTAGGTGTGCTAGTACCCATGCAGAGGAGTATTTTCCAAGAAAACCATCAAGGAGTATGTGTAATGGTATATGGTATGGTTTGGGGTTTACTTCATGGGTGGTGGAATAGTCATGAAAGGTTATGTATGATAGTCATCCTCATGAGTGCCTTTGTATGAGGGAGCACTTAGGAAATGGGTTTCCCTTTCCTCAACATTGTGTCTTTCCAAACCCCTATTTTCCTTTTTCTTTATTCATTTCAACCTTTATTGGCTTTTGATTTTCATTTGATAAGTCATTTTTGTTAGGTATTCATTCATTGCATAGGACTTGGGGTGATGGCATCTTAGTGAGGGGGTAGAGCTCATGCTTCTCATTTTTTCTTGGTTCTTGACTTTTCTTTTCTTTCTTATTTGCTTTGCATTTTGAATTATAACATTTTCTCTTTCTATATTATTCTTTTTTTATATATCAAGCTATATCAACCTTGATCATTATAGCTCCTTCTTCTCATGGGATTATGAGGCATGCACCTTTATGGGTGACATATTACAACCAATCCAAAAGAAGGAATAACAAAGATGGGAAAGATGGAGAATGCTATGTATGTATTGGGATATGGACACATTACCCTTATCAAGGCCTCCTAGTAGTACAAATTTGTCCAAGAGTAACACCACTTGGCTAGGAGATGATGATGACCACCAAGGTGAAACAAGGAAAACTGTATAAATTCAAAGCAACGTGATCCATAATCCAATTCAACCCATGATCACTATTTTCATGTAAAAACAAATTAGCATTATGATTCAATAGGAAGTATCATAACATGGTACCTTATGTGTTTCATGCACCATATTGTTTTATGTGAGTGATCTAAGAATAAAATGGAAGGAATCTATGGGCAATTGTTTGTGGAGAATCCATAATGTCATCATCAAAATTGTTGTCTGTGATGTGGGTCATGGGAGAAAAAATCTACTCTAGTTACCCCTAGATGTGAGAGGCTAATAGGGATGATCATGTAGATCACATAGCATGTTGTTATGTTTAAAGGAAGAATGAGAAGTGGTTTATTGTCATAATAGTTAGCCAATTTTCATCATCGAATAAATGTTGAAGCAGTGTATTCTCAACCCTAATATCAAGCGAGTATTTTCCCCTAAAACAATAGAAAAGATCCATTTCAAACAACAAACTTGTCTAAGAAGTGGTGGCAAACATTTCTTCTCAAATATTAGTTATAAATGATACTTCTTGGTGTCTTGTAAATCATCATTTACCTTGGAAGTTTTTCTTTTACCAACAAGAGGGCAATATAAATATCTCATAAGGAAAACTGTTATTTGAGGAGATTTTAATTACTTATTTTCATGACATAAACAACAACCATGACTTTATTCCACTATTGTTGCTCCTAGTAGAACATTCTATTCAGATTGGGTGGCCCTAATATAGATCTATATATTGATGTTTATAGAAACTTTCATGGAGATTCATGTGGAAAAGGTTCCTTGGAAATTTTATCACCTTGGTTTTCCATTGAATGGTGTTGATATACAAAAAAAAAGACCCGATTCCACCTTTTTAAATTTTCTAGACTGTTATTGTAAAGATACCAGGTATAATCATCTAGAATATTTCATGAACCTTTATCCTAATTTGGAATAGTTACATTTGATAAAAATAAACACACATGCATTTATAGGTGGACTTATACCAATGACTAAAGTTGGTCATTGATAAAAATCCAACACTCAAAAGAGGAAAGTTTAAAAGTAGACTTAAAAGTGGATCCAATAAATTATTAAAACAACTATTGTGATGGAACATCCATCATCCAATTTGTCTTTTGACAAGGCACCTAAACCAAGAGGAGGGCGTTCAGATTGTCAACCCATCTATGACAGATTTTGAGTGGGAGACCTAGTCAAAAGAAGGTGTAGCACTTCATCTAAAAGAGAAGCTCTAAAAGCACATAATTCAAGGAGGTTGGTCAAATTAGCCATCAATCAAGGAAAGCATTAGAAGGATGCACAACATTGAGGAGGATTAATGAATTCATTAAGAAATATTTAAATGGAAAGTTGACATCTTGGACTATTTATTACATGAGAGATTTATATTCTAAGGAGTTGGTAAGGCAGGGGAGAAAGAAATGTCCCAACTAGCACATCATTCAAGAGCTTAAGAAAGAGTACGCTTGGTCTTAAGGACAAAGATAAAGCTATTTTAATTTCCTTATATTGTGGATCTAGGAGTTGCCAACATAGTTTATTGATTTTGTTAGAGGAAAAGTGGATCTAAAACCACTTGTTTTTATTTTTGGGAGAAGTTGTCATTGACAAACATACTTTATTATTTTTCACTTTAATATTTATATTGTATTTATAGGCGCAAATTGTGGATCTAGAAGAAAATAATCATTATTTTATTGTAAGGATATCTTGAGTTAGACTCTATTTAAAGAGCATCTCTCTCCATCATGTCATGGTTGGATTTGTTAGAATATTCAAGAATATTGAGCAGGGGGGTCTGAATCAATATAGAGTTATTTCAATTTTTTTAACCTTCAAGCATTACATAAACAATAACCATTAATCATGTCATTCATCATAACATAAAATCATACACATTTTACACATATTTTTACGTGGAAACCCAACTGGGAGAAAACCACATAAACTTTTATTAAGTAGTTTCAAGATTTTACAAGCACCAACTTGAAGGAAGCACCCACTCCCTGAGTTTTCCAAAACCTACTAGAAAGAGACACCAATCCCCTTGAAATATTTTAAATGATGATACAAGATCAAATCAACCTTCAAATGAAATCCCAAAATCACTTCTTAAATTTGTATACAAAATGACTTAGAAATGTACCTCAAATATGCAAACTTGTAAGATTCTCCACGAGCTCAATTTTCCATTTCCGATTATGAAAATTGGACCTCAAATATTAGGATATACTCTAATTCTAATGAAATAAGTGGAATTCAATTTGGAGCTACCAAGTTTTTGATATAACTGTTTTATCTCGAACACTTGTTTGTAACTAGTTTCTGGATTAGTCACAAACCCTAACTTCAAACAAGTATAACTTTGTACCTGTAATGAATCAAGATATGAAATTTGTAGACAACATTATTTGATATATTCTGTGAAATTAATCCAATTTTCTCTCCTTGAATCGTCCCCCCAAAAATGTTATAGTGAAAATGGAAAGATGACTCGTTTTGAAGAAGAAAACCCTAGTTTTAAAAACCTCAACTTCACTGAGTATAACTCCAAACCTGTAATAAGTCAAGACCTGAAATTCATATCCAATATTCTTCGTTATCTCTTATGAAACACCTCCAAGTTTCACCATCTGAATGGTTCTATAAAAAAAAATTATATCGAAAATTCCAATATGACCTTCAAAGAAAACCCTAGAATAAATCATCACAAGACTTCATCTTCCATTGGAATTTCTCTCTTATTCACTTCATCTTCCCTAGGAAATTTGCTCCTGTAGGTTGAAATTATGTCCTCTTCCTTGGCTAGGTCTAATTATTATGATTCAAATTCCAAATGAGGCTCCTCTTATTTATATGATTCTTCTCCACATGAGGGGGTCCGACCAAGGGTCACAACGTTTGGGTCACACCTCTTTCTTAAGGATGGCTGACCTTAGGGGCTTCTTTACTTTACTTTAGGGGATTCTTTTCTTGGATTTAGGGGATTCTTCACTTGGATTTATGGGATTATTCACTTAGTTTATTTAATTCTTCATTTATATACAACTCAAAGTGGGCATGTGGAAACAACCACATGTTATCTCATCTTGTGAGGGCCATGCTTAAAAGCTATGCCATAAGGGGACCACTTTGGAGTCATATACACTTATGTCAAAGCTTCTTCAAGGCTCTTCAAGGATTATTAAAGTGGACACATCATCATCACTTTTATGGGATTTTGGGATTTTCTTTAGGGCTTATTCTAAGGTTGACATCAATGACAACAAATTTTCCAACAACCTCCCCCTTTGGCATTGATGGAAACTTAGTAAAAGAACCATGTCCCCTGTCTTCGTGGCCTAATCCAAATGAATATACTATCCTCTTGTATTCATTTTGACTCCTCCTATCTTCATGCTTCTAGTCTTACTATTTTTCTCTCCCCCTTTGACATCAATGGAAAAGGGTAACTCCCCCTGACAATATGCCCCTTTTTGTTCTTGCAGAATATTATGGAAACCAATTTGGAGTAGAAATTACTCCCAGTTTTTGTCGAAGATACTCAAAGGTCTCCCCAGGAATATGATTTGTGAAGATGTATGAAATCTATTATTTTGTACCAATGAACTCCAACTTGATATTATTTTCTATGACTTTTCTATAGACTACTTATCATTTATCTATAGAGTCTTTGATCCACTTCTTTAGATTCGTCATCTTTGCTCAACTTGAAACCGGTAACCATAGGAGTACTCACAGGTTTATAGTCTTCCATTTTGAACTTATTTCACACTTCGTTGATGTAATTGGTTTGGGAAATGAAAATTCCTTCATCTCGCTGGGATATATGGAGTCCCAAGAAGAAAGTAAACTCCCCAAGTAGGGACATTTCAAATTAATTATGCATATCCTTGGAAACAATATGACTCAATCTATCATCATCACTTCCAAAGATGATGTCATCAACATACACTTCAATAATAATCATACTTCCTTGATCCACTTTTATGTAGAGATTATTATTTGCATTTCCCCTTCTGAATCCTTGTTGTTGTAAGTACCTATCCAATATTGAGTACCAATCTCTTGGATCTTGCTTAATTCCATACAAATATTTCTTCAATCTTCAAATACAGTCTTCCTTTTCTAATAGTAGAAACTCTTCTGGGTGTTCTATGTAGACTTCTTCTTCTAATTATCCATTTAGAAAATCTGATTTTACATCCATCTGATCCTTTTGGAGCATGCATAAGCCAATAATATTCTGATTTCTTCCATTCTATCCATGGAAGCAAAGGTTTCTTCAAAATATATTACTTCAACTTGAGAATATCTTTTGCACACTAGTCTTGCTATGTTTCTGGTTACCTGTCCATCTTCGTTTAGCTTGTTTCTAAAGACCCATTTTTTCCCAATTACATTTTTTTCCTTTGGTCTTGGAACTAGTTCCCATGTCTCATTCTTCTCTATTTGATTTAGTTCTTCTTCCATAGCCTTGATCAAATGTTCATCATTTCTAGCTTCCTCAAAGTTACTTGGTTTAACTATGGACAATAATGAAAAATGTCCTTGTTCATGTGTTTGTGCTTGCCTTCTTCTTTTGGTTTCTACTCTGGCACTTCTATCTCCAATGATTTGTTCTGGTGGATGATTATTTTGAACATGATGATAAGGTGTTCTATAGGTGTCTGAAAATCTTGTTGGTTGTCTCTTCTTATTCTTCTTCTGGTTGTTTCTCTTCTTCTTCTTCCTCTTCTTCTTGCTTTAGTTCTTCATTTTCTCGTTCTTCAAAGATGTTTGAATTTCTTCTTTCCTTCCTGGTCTTCAACAAGTCTGTTTCATCAAATTTTACATTTATGTTTTCCACTATATTGTAGCACTTACATGCTTTGCTTTTGCATGAGTACCCAAAAAAATGCCTTAGTCCACTCGAGAGTCAAAATTTCCAATCTTCTTGTCTTCCCTTTTCATGTAACAATTGCTTCCAAACGCTCTAAAATGTTTGACATTGGCCAATCTTCCTTTCCATAACTCATATGGAGTCTTATCACTATTAATTTTGATCAATCCTCTGCTCAAGATATAAATGGTTGTATGCACTTCTTGTCCCCAAAAGATATCACATAGTTTGGCGTCATTCAACATGGTTCTAGCCATTTCTTGTACAGTTATATTTTTCCTTTTAGAAACTCCATTTTGCTGAGGTGTTCTAGTTGTTGAGAATTGTATTTTTATTCCATGTTCTTCATATAAATCCCTAAATTCATTTGAAGTAAAATCACCTCCATTATTTGATCTTAAGCATTTTATTTTCAAATCAGTTTCATTTTCAACCAGTTCCTTGACTACCCTGAAACATTCGAAAGCTTCTGACTTTTTCGTGAGGAAGAAAACTCAGGTCATTCTAGTGTAGTCATCAATGAGTAGCATGAAGTATTGTTCATCATCCAGTCCTTTTGTTCTTGTGGCCCCATATAAATCAGTGTGTACAATCTCCAATTGTTTTGTCATAGAGTATTCCTTTGTCTTGAATTCAACTTTTATTTTTTTTCCATGCTAACAATGCTTGCACATAGTATTCGTTGGCTTTCAATTTCTGGCATTTCTCTTACAAATTTATTCTTGTTGATATTGACAAAATTATCAAAGTGTATATGACCCATTATTCTATGCCAAAACCAAATTTCATCTTCTTTTCCTAAACAACATCTTTCTTCTTCGATCTTATTCAAGATGTACATGTTGTTTGGAGTCCTTGTCGTTATTGCTGTTAGAAAAACAGGATCACAGAGCAATAAAATAAAAAAAATGAAGAAATAAAGCATATAAGATACATAATACAATAGAGACACAAATATATGTGGTTCACCCAGTGTGGGCTACGTCCATCAGAGAAATTTTTAGGTTCTTCCTTTATTATTATCCAACAAATGAAGGGATACAACCTACAACACACCTGCTTTAACTTCCTCTTCTTTCTCTCACAATATCCTCTCTCAGAATACAATATTCACAATAATGATTAGCCGGAATACAATTCCCTCATAAAAGAGGGTTTCCTTCTAGGGAAAAAAACCCTAACATAGATTCTACCGTCATATGTATGACCTTATAATGAACAGTCTAGATTTACTATGAAATTACAATATACATTTACAAGGAAAGCCCCCCTACAACCCCCTGTGTGGAGGGGTGTACAGTATTACGAGGTGGACATTCTTTATGGGGTATAAACATGACTGAAAACAAATACCTCTGAATCAAGAAGATAATCAAGATCCACAACCAACAATTGCCACTAGTCTACCTGATCCTTCTTTCTTTACTTCACATTATTTTGAATTGAATATAAGTGTGTGTCCCTGATCACACATTTGTCTCACACCTATCAAATTATGCTTCATATTTTCAACAAGTAGGACATTTTATGCCACATCGTTTTTGTTTCCAAGATTGACTGTGCTTTTTCCTATAATTTTGGTTGAGTTATCATTTCCAAACGTGACAAACCACTCTTTTTCTTTCATTAATGTTACAAATTTGTTTTTGTCTCTAGTCATATGCTTTGAGCATCCACTACCAATATGCTAATGGCTTCTTCTATTTTGGGCTTGTAAGGCAAACCCACATTCCTCAACCTTTAAATATTCTTTTTTCCTTTTCCAAGTTCTATGTTATTCCCCTATATGATTGAAAGGAACATGCCAAGTTTTCCTTGAAGAAACTATCAAATAATTTCTGGAATTCCTGACTATGTGTCCAAAATTGTTACACTTGTAGCATTGAGTTTCATAACCCAAAGCATCAAAACTATTATAATTTATGTCAAATGCCTCATGAGGTTTTATGGGATAATTGCCTTCATAATGATTCTTGGGATTTTCATAGTTACTTATGTTCTGGGTGTTTCTACCCTTTGCATAAGCTCTACAATTATGGCTTTATGCCGAAAATTGTTGCAAGAATAACAAAAGCCAAGAAAATATTTTGGTACCTGGGTGTGGGTGGTCTTCTAGTTGGTGTTGTTATTCTAAAATCATGATCTTCTTCTTGGGTTTTCTTTATTATTGGTTGCTAATTCCATGTTCTTGTGAATGGATGATCTTCTTCTTGATTCTTATTTATTTATGGTTTTTGTATGTCCTCCTTTAGAGGCTTGCATTCTTCTTTCTTGATGGAACCCTTGATAGTATCTACATAACTTCTTTGCTCTGCTTAATTTCCTATCACCATAGAGATTGAACCCTCATCAATATTATTTTGTTTGTATCCAAGTTCAGACTTGTCATAGAATGTTTTTTTATTGCAAATGATTTCATCCATTATTTTGTTGCTACTACCGAAATTTAGTTGGATGTCCTTCTTCCGTAGTTCTTTCTTAGTGAGACTATTTCAGCTTCCAGATTCTCTGTTATTTTCTTATTTTATTCCAGATGTCTCTTGAGTGTTTCTTTAATCACTTTCAATTCTTCCAACTGAATCCTTGGATATATGATAGTCTACTTGGCTTCTTTATAATTTTTGATAGGGTTTTGAAAACCTTCCTTCAATTTATTTAACTCTTCTTCGAGAGACTTGTTTTTCTTCCTTGCTCTTCTTAGATAACTTAAGGCACTGATCAATTCTGCCTCAAGATTCACTTCTCCTTATTCTGCATAGTCTCCTTTTTTATTTTTAGTAGTTTCCTCTTGAGTCTCTAAAGCCGTGAAGAGACCTCTTCTTGAGTCACTGTCACTATCATCATCTTCATTGGATGAGGAACTATCATATTTTGAATAAAAAAAATTTATTTTTAAAAACTCTTCCTTTGTTTCTTTCATTGTCTCTTTTTTGATATTTCTTTTCTTTCTTAGAAATTCTTCTTCATCACTAGCTGAACCCCTTGCATAATGACATTTGGAAGCAAAATAACCAACTTTACCACAATTAAAGCATTTGAAAGGAAGATTACATTTGTTCTTGTCAATTCCTCTTTTCATCTTTCTCACAAAGTTGGCTTCTTCTTCATTGTCTGAATCATAACTATTGTTGGAGCATGGTTTTGACCTTGGCTTGTTCTTTCTTGTCTTCTTGAAGGCTTTGAAAGTTGGTTCCCTTCTGGATATATTTTCTTGTTCTGTTCTCATTTCATATGATGTAAGTATTCCATGTAATTCATCCATGCTCAATGTAGCCAGATCTTGTCTTTCTCCTAGAGATGAGATTTTAGGGTCAAAACTCATTGGGAGAGATCTCAATATGTTTTGTTGAATAACTGGATTTTCAATCTTTTCTCCTACTCCTCTCATAGTATTCACAATTTCATTAACTTAGAGAAAATAAGTTGCAATATCTTCATGTTCTTTCATTCTCAGATGTTCAAATTGTCCTTTGTAAGTCTTAAACTTGGCTCCTTTGACTTTAGCAGCTCCTTCATAAACATTCTTGAGCTTGTCCCAGATTTCCTTTGCAGAATAACAATGCATAACCTTAACAAATTTTGAACATGTTTGATCCAAGAGGATCCAGGAATGCTCACATAGGTCCAGAAGGATCCATAACCCTCACAAAGGTCTAGGAGGATCCAGAAAATATCAAAATTTGATTGTCTCAAATTCTCTCTAAAAATACATCATTGCGTAGAGCTCGACAATATCTTTCCATTGGTGCAAAAATCACCTCAAACGGAGTTTGTATGCAAAATATATGGCTGGTCAAGGTTTAGGTCAACAAGGTAAAAAGTCAAAGTCAAAAAGGTCAAAGGTGACATGGGTCACAACTGAAAGGGTGAAACATGGCATGACCATACAAGCTGTACAATGTTGACATGGCAACACTCCAAGGTGCCATGTGGCACACTGTATGTCTGACTGGGAAAGGTGACTTGGCATCCACATGGCACAGGTGGACCAATTGTGTGTTGACATGTAACAATGAAAGAGTAATGAGAGGCTGCCACATGGTAGCTTCCCATTGGCCATTTATGGATAAGGTCATTTAAAATTTTATTGGGAGTCTGGAGGGTCGAAACCATGACCTCCCATAACCTTACGCAAATGACATTACCATTACACCATACACATGAGAATTAACCCTATACAACGACGAATATATTTAAACTTTAGTAAATGTTTAAATGGGAGGAAAATGGGGTTGAGGGATAAGCCCTCGACCCATATTATATGTGAGCACATGGTTTATCCGAAACCATAACCTATATTCGCGGAGGGGGTTATACCATAGATTCTGTCATATATAACTATATGCTACCAATATATATAAACAAAATGCAACAACCGATGGTCAGTGGGGATTGATCCCCTGACCCGCCACATAATATGCCATTGCCCTAACCAATGTGTCATTGGCGACTTATGTTATAGGATTCCACCCAAAATGGAATTAAGTTGCCAAAGTTTTTGTATGGAGGTTGGGACCGTGACCTATTTATGGTCGTGCGAACCAAGGCTGACACATAGTCTAAGGTAGACACACATCCCGAGGTGGCACATATATCGAGGAGATGGTACGATATGGACAATTCATCGATTTTCATGAAAAATATTACCTAATTTTTGGTGTTGCATAGATTTGCATGCCATGAGGCATTTTGTCTGCATATATGCATGTTTATACTCATTTTTCTTGTTTTCTGAAGAGGACTTCAATGGTGATGTTATTTTTGTGCTAAGATGTTGTCTTTATAAGTATTAGTCCATTTTTCCATTAATGAGTGCCATAGTGCATCGCTTGGCGTGTAAAGAGGGTGAAATTGAGCCAGTTCAACATATGGTCGAATTTATACTCATTTTTCTCGGAGTTTTGCAAGGAATTCAATGATAAACTCTATATTTGAGTTTGAGCAGTGGAATTGAAGAGATTCCTTCAAATTGGCTTTGTAAGTCCTTGTTGTAATGTAATTTGAAATTTGAAATTATGAGGATCAATATTACTAGTTGAAGGGAAATTTTTGAAGATGAAGTAAAACTATGTTATCAATATTGTATAACTTGAGTTCTTTTGTTTTCTGTTGTGTTATATCATAATTCTTCAAATTAATCATCATTTTATGAGATTTTGGATAATAAGCACATCATCATTTTTTTGCAAATCACCTCAATATGATCAAGAATTATGTCTAGTTTTGACGTACATTTGCAATTTGTTGATGTGATGATGTCCAAGGCTTATGTTGGTGAAGGTTTTGAAGACTCTTGTTGAGAGGAAAAAATCAGTAAATCTCTCATGAAGTTAAGACTACAAAAGAGCATTACCTAACAGATTTAGAAGGAGAATTATGAATTAAGGATTCAACTACAATCTCTCAAGGAGGAGAAGCAAAAGCTGCAAGATTAACTGATATGTCATGAGGAATTCTATAGAGGTATTTTTCATGAGTTGGAAAGGAAGTTGCAGACCAAGGATTAGATATTGGCACCATCAACATCATTCCATGTGGATTGACAGGTAGAGGATGTAAAGTCTCCGATGCAAGAGAAACTAACTCCTTCAAAAGGCATGATCGAGAAATATGATTCCTCATATTATTATTTTTCCCTTCAAGATGGAGAATGATCAAGGACGACTGAAGCAAGGAGAACTTTAGATGACAAGGTCCTTCATAACCAGTTATATTTACCTTCCAAACTAGGGAAAGGTAACATATGTAAGACATCTCCAAAAAGAGATGTGCATTCTAAATAGGGAATGAAGACATTTCCCACTCATAAATAGTTCATGTATCCATTTTATTCCTATGGAACGAGTAACCATAATATGGAGAAATATCTAAGAAGACAATCAGTGAAAGAAAATACATCCAAGAAGAAGGCTAAAGGTAAAGATCATTTCCCAAAGCAAAGGAAAAGGGGGAATGGAAAGAAGGGATCGTGGTTCCAAGATGGGAAAACGACACTCTGCTCTTATTGTGGTAAGAGTGGACATCATATCGAGAAGTGTTGGACACTTTATCCACACTTATGTTTTAAGCAGAACTAGAAAAATGTAAAGGCACTTGCGAGAAGACAAGCAACATCCCCAGGTGAAGTTAATAGTCTTGTTGAAGATTTGAGAAAGAATACTTCCTAATGGTTGGTCTTAATAGAGTGACATATGAAGAAAACGAGGAATGGTTCGTGGATAGTGGTTCATCTCACCACATGACTGGAATGAGATCAATATTATTGAATTTCTTATAGATTGACACTGATTTCTATGTAGGATCTGGAACTAACACCATACAAGCAATAAGAGGGTATGGATATGTAAGATTCCAACTCTAGTCAAAGGATTTATGGGAATAGAACATATGTTATATGTTTCATATTTGAAATTAAAACTACTCTCAGTTGCATATTTTGAATATGAAGGATATGCAGTCGCATTCTAGAATGGCCAGGTACTTGTGTATTCAAGGGAATCTACTCAAGACTTAACATTAGTGCTTGGTGTTCACAAGGAGAGGTTATATAGGTTACTAGGAAGACCTATAATTTGGTCTAATGGTTTCTTGGATTCAAGATCAATTTCAGAGGTATTGTCAGAGATAGGAAGCTGTGAGACTCCTTCTAGTACTAAGGGAAGGATGAGTCCATGAATAAACCATCCATCAAAAGAGATATTTGTAAATATGTATATTTGTAAGATGCAAGCTAATATGCATATGTAGATACCTTCTATTTCTATTGTTGTATTAGAAGGATTGTAAGCCACTCATTTTAGATTGTAAGAGTGAGAGGAATTTTTTAAAGGATTTCTATATAGCCACCTTATATATTCTTTAAAGTGAGAGGAATCTTGTAAAGGGTTTCTATATAGCCGCTTTGTTATAGGAGTGAGAGGGATATTATAAATATTTCTAAGCCTTTCGACAATAGTGTTGTCTTGTTATCAACTAAGAACTGCATATGGATCGAATTATCTAAGTTAACATTCTTATTTTGAAGTATCGAAGGCGAAGGAACATAAGGATGTAGGAATTTGGAGCATGTAGATCAGAAAGCGGGAGGACCATTTAGGTAATATAAATCTTCCTAGAGCTGCTAAAAGGAGAAATGATCTTCTTTGTAAAGAGATGTTGGCACAAGGGTAGACCCAGGATTCAACACTACAAGAGTGCACCAACAAAGCCCTAACTACTGGCCCTTTCAGCAACACCTACAAGGTAGATGAAGTCTCACCCGAGGTAGAGGCATGGGTGGTTGCAGGACTCAAATTTATGCAACCTTAGCTAGGACACAGATCTGTGATTATATCACTTATAGAACACTTAGCATCGATTATCCATCAATATTAAATCCTTATTATACTTCCCAGATAGCACAGAGCATCATAGTAGTCACTTATATCTAAGGTAACTTAGCACTTAGCAACAATAAACAAGCCAGATCCAGTAGTTCAGCACTAAGTATCTTCATACATATCAAATCTACTATGTATACCTATCTAATAAGAACAAATCATAAATATACCCATCTAAATATATCAAAGAACTTAGCAAAAGCATAGATAAGCACAACAAGTCAAGGCACAAAGCATAACACACAGATTTATGTGGTTCATCCCCACCCTGGGGCTACGTCCACCAAATCTTCTTCTATATTATCGTCGACCAATCGGTTACAAGAAAAAATCTGTAGAAACCGTTACTATGCACAAGACAGAAGATCTGCGCAGCCCCCTAGATCCTTCTTCCTTGCCTTTCAACACAAAGCCTTCTATGTCTTCACACAGGGACTTGCACTAAGCTCTGTAGATCTATACAGAATGCACAAATCTCTTGATCACATAGATCCCTCTTGGCACTTAGCCTATATCACATAGATACAATACCATCCCTCTCTCTCTACTAGATGCCTATATGTCTATTTATACATACAAAATGGGCCTAAGCATGGGTAAACCCACGAGACGATATCCCTTTCCCATTACATATTCCCAAAACCCAAAAAGGGACCCGAAAGTCGGCCGAGATCCCTTGATCTCCGCTTCGTCTGCCACTCCATCTTTGATAGGTTATCGAAGTCCCAAAAATGGTCAAATATGACCAAGTAACTTCAAAACTTGGTCAAGGGCCAACAAGCCCCCAACACTCACCTGTGACTCGTCCCGAGTCACTCTGGTCTGAGCAATTCTTCCTCGAATGCCTAGAGCTTGGATCAAGTTCCTTCAACCTACTATAATTCTATTGCTTCTTTCTCAGTGAACTCCTGAATGAGTGCGTCATTGACTGGTCCTTCTAGGCATTGTTCTGCTGCACTCACAACTTGTTCAAGTTCTACTCCTTGGATTTCAACTTCAGTGAACAGTTGGCATGCCTTCTCTTGCACTGGTTGAAGTCGTGGAGAGACTTCCATCAC
Source organism: Picea engelmannii (assembly GCA_009831015.1). Lineage (NCBI taxonomy): Eukaryota > Viridiplantae > Streptophyta > Pinopsida > Pinales > Pinaceae > Picea > Picea engelmannii. The sequence goes on from ML812118.1 coordinate 99,152, forward strand.
TTTGGTCTAGATCGTGTGGATCTGTTGTTGGGCCATGTGTTGTTCTGGAAACCTCTTCATTCTCTCGATGGGTGACAAGGCCTTTAACTGCGCCTGTAACATATCTACATGCTTCTTTTCTTCTTGGAGATGCGACTCCAATGCTTGTAACTCTGGATTCTCTGTGAGGTTTTCATACGTCTAAGCACTCCTAGAGCTCAACTACTTTCACTCCAAGGTAAGAGCTTTCATTGCGCCAACTGCGTTGCGAGAAGTTTCCTCTCTTAGCTCTCTGATTTATTGAGGGGTATTGAGCACAGTATGAAGTTCCAGGTCTGCGATGCACTGCTAAAGCTGTTGGATCACTTCTTCGAGCTGTGCCACCTATTGCAGAATTCGTTCTTCAGCTTTCACTTCTATGATGTTCATAGAGCGAAGTGCTCTACTGACTAGTTCCTTTACTTCTAGTTGCTCTGTGATCAACTGCTCCTTGCTCTATTGTAGCTCTTCTTTCTCATTATCCCATTGTGCTTGAAGAGAAAGTTTTTCTCATTCGACATCACTGCACTGCTCAACAAGTACTCCATGTACCTGTGTCAAAGCCTGGATGGATTTCACTATCTCTTCCTAAGCTCGTCGAAGGCAAGCTTCAAATTTATTGATGATCTGGTGAAATTGGGCTGGATAATCTCTTGGTTCTACTGTTCCTGCTATCAAAGGCACAATGGAGACTACGCGGCTAGACTAGAGTGCCTGGTGCACTCCTTGGAGTTCAATATCGATGTGATTATGCATCTTCTCCTGCTTCACCTCCTCCTTCTCTAATACCTCCTGTGAAGCATCGTTCATAGTTGCGATGATGAAATTAAAATCATCCAATATGAGGGTAGTCCGCATCTTGGTTACAAGGGTTCTAGGTTTCTTCCAGGAGGAAGATTTCAGAGGTGAAACCTTCCTTTTCTTCGATGAGTCCTCTTCGTCCCTAGGCGGTGGTACTTTGCCTTTCTGTTGTTAAATTTATTCACCTTTGATCTCTTCGCCATCACCCCCTTCGTCTAGTGAAATGGATGCAGTCCTCATAGATGTGTTGTCTACATCATGAACCTCTTCACGCTTCTTCGTCTTGCTTGGCCTGGGTGTATTCTGCGCAGCTTCTGGGCTATCTACATCGGACAACTCTGTAGGGTTGGATGGAATAAGGAGGTCCACTGACCATTCCTTAGTGATTTCTTCTAAGTCTTCCTCTATTATCTTGTAATATGATTTCAACTACTTCTTGTTCTCATTAACGCATGCTATTATATAAATCAAGTGGCAGTCCGTGCTAAACTTCATTAAGGGCCGAAACTTGTGGAGGGTATTCGGGGTCATCCAGGGCTCGAACTGGATGGATTGTTTCAACTGGTTGTAGTATGTATGGAGGATGGAATTAGACTGCCACTGCTTGTTCATATCATTAGAGTACCATAACATACAAAACTTCGCGGCCAGAGGTTAGAAGGGCTCGATGTCGGGGAAGTTCACACCTTCCGGCATTTCCCATGCAATGCATGTGATTAGGATGAGAAGCCAACTAAAGTGGAACTCATGCCCTTGGTCTTGCGCTTCTCTACAATCAAGCTCCAACTAGTTTACAAGGTACTGTGCCCAATTCATATGTAGTCCCTCCATGCAATTTCCTGAGAGGTCAACTATGAATCCAGTCACTTGGGTGGGCCAGTTCTTGCGAACTATCTTGCCTGCGATCAGCTAACATGCGAGGCACACTGTGCCATTCTGGATAGAGCTTACCTTGTAACCTTGCATTCCCTTCTCAACATCGCCATAAGTCTCTTTGATTCTTTGTGCTAATGCTTGATCTGAGGTCTTTCTAGGGTAAAAATTTTGTGGGTAAGGGCCCTGCATGCTCAACCCTGTAGTCCGATTGATCAAGGTCAGATCCACAGTGATGTGACAGTTCAACCATAAGTAACCTCCATGATAGCACGACAGTAGTAACTTTACACATGAATTCACCTCCTAATGTCGTCCAAAGTGCGAGATCTTCATCACATTGAGCAGTGTGGATTGCGCGAGGTTCTGGGTCCATGGCTACGGGATAATATTCAAATTTTTTCCTTTAGTCCTGGTCAAATACTTGTGCGGGGTGAGCATGTTGTAAGCCTTCCTGTTGCTAAGGTTGAAGTCACTGAAATTCAGTGCTGCGAGCTTATCCTAGTCAGCTCGAACTGCTTGTATCCCTTTTGAGAGGTACATCGTGACCAAAGCATGGTCAAAATCTCTGGGCACATTGTCTCGGTTGATGGTGCTGCTTAGAGGGGGTAGGTAGGGAGGTATAATGGTCAGAATCAACTTGGCGTTCTCAATGTCATCTCTATGCTTCATTCTTGTCTCTGTCGCAATTCTGGAAGTTCCTACTCCGTGAGTAGTTGATGGGGAAGATTGGACTCCTCCTGTTGATGATGCTTGCACACCTGCAAACATCCTTCTTTCCAAAATGATTTTCTTGGTCCTAAGATCAACGAGTACTTCCTTTGCAGATTATTCAAGTACGCTAAGCTCTTCAGACATACGTACTTGGGATAAATTATCGGGGTCACAATGATCTCAGACACTTCTCAGGGATGAACAACGAGGGCGCGATGATCACTGTATACACTTGCTAGTCTTCGGACTTCAAATTCTCAGTTGGAAAAAGTGCTCTTCGATCATAGAGTGATGAGATAAATAGGTGATATTGGCAATGATTTGATTTGCAATAGGTATGAGCCTCATTAATTCATGTTCTGTCCGTTATGTCACGGTCTGATGGTCTGGTGGTGAGCCATCAATGCTTTTCAATCCATTTGGAGTGGAAGTCGAACGGGTATATCGGCCTCTAATAGCTATATTGCTTCACCACAGTGAAGTGGCCTATGTCGTTGTTCTGATATCTTGCCTAAGTTCAAATTCTGTAAGTTTTCCTTCTGCGAGGTACCCTTGGGAACCTGTTGTAACCTTCCAATATTAGCCTTCTTCTTACTCAACTTTCTAGCCTTCGTCCCCATGAGCTTCGTCTCAGTGGCTCTTTTCTCATTCTGATTCTTATTTTCCTTGGACATAGTCTCTTCATGCTCCTGATATTCTTTCCTAAGACTCAGGGGTAGTACTTCTTCTATATCTGAGACATATACTTCAATCTTATGTGAGTCCTCTAATGTTCTTGCAGTTTTGATATCTGGGCTTCTAGTGTCAAATAGCTTCGATTTGTTCTCCTGCTCTTCGATCAACTGGGTGATCCTTCTGGCCATGAAATATTTTAGCTCTTGTATCTACTGTTGTAATACCTTTTCTTCTTCCTTCTTTCTGGCTCGATCTCTCTCAGTCCAAGGTTTTCCAATTAACATAGTAAACGGGGAGCTATCCTCAATAATCTTGATAATCTCAAAATCTTCTTCTGTTGAAGTTCCATTGACATTCATAGATATCTGAGTGAGACTTCCACATAGGTTCACCAATTTTCCTCTGAATAGTCCTATTCCTCCTAATGAAGGGGTCACATCAAGCTTCCCTATGGCTTCCCAAGCTGTTTCTGGCATAATGTTCACTAGTGTTTCTTCATCAAGGACAGAGTCAATGTCAAAGTCTCCCATTCTTTCTTCAATGCATTCTTTTTCTTTAAAGATCTCTGGTAGCCTAACATGTCAATGACCGTTCAAGGTGTCTTTCATCTGCAACAATACCTTCTCTGATTCTTGTTGGGTTCTACTATTTCTGGATCTGCCTTAGGGTTTTCTTCATTCAGATTCATTCTTTCGAGCTTAGCAATCATTCTAGGGAAATCCAATACTTCATGGTCTAAAGCTTTGCAACAAAGGCAACTAGGTCTTCCACCAGGGAATTCCTTAGCTAGATGTCCCGGTCTTCTGCAACTGTAACATAAGGTTAATCCTCTCTTCCTTTTAAATGATCCCCAACTTCTTCTATACTGCGCACTAGGATCATGGTAGCTAGTATGAAAAAAATTCTTTCGAGGATCCTGCATCCATTTGTTAGTCCAAACATTCTTTTTATGCATAGGTATAACACATATATCACTATTCTTATCAGATATATTCATATCAAGATTTCTTTCATCTATCAGAGCCCTAGTTTTCAAGCCAGGACATAATCTATCAAACATACTCAGATCCATACTCTAGAAACAAAAGTTTTCACTTATTTTACTTCTATAGAGCACAACGCTTCCAGATGTAAGACCTTTTAACTATTCTTACCTTTATTAGAGCACAGAGTTTACAAATCTTACTTATTTTCTGCAGATCTGACCTCTCTTCTTTAGAAACTTCCACTTTTACCTTTCTTAGAGCACAAAGCATTCAGATCTCACTTATTTTCTTCAGATCTGTCCTTCCTTTCTTTAGCATAGAGATTTTTAGATCAAGTGGATTACAGCACACTAGGGCACAGATCCACGCATAGAGATCCCACAGTTTCAGGACAAATCTTTGCACAAATCTTCTTCTTCCTCAGTTCCCAACAATCACAATTTTAGGTCCCGACAACGGAACCATTTGTTGGCACAGGGGAAGACCCAGGGTTCAACCCTATAAGAGCACACCAACAAAGCCCTAACTATCGACCCTTTCGACAACACCTGCGAAGCATATGAAGTCTCACTCGGGGTAGAGGTAGGGGTGGTTGTAGGACTCAAATGTCTACAACCTTAGCTGGGACACAGGTTTGTGATTATATCGCTTATAGATCACTTAGCATTGATTATCCATCAATATTCAGTCCTTATTATACTTCACAGATAGCACAAAGCATCGCAGTAGTCACTTAGATATAAGGTAACTTAGCACTTAGCAATAGTAAACAGGTCAGATCCAGTATTTCAACACTAAGTATCTTCATACATATCATATGTACTATGTATACCTATCTAATAAGCACAAAGCATAAATATACCCATCTAAATATATCAAAGCACTTAGCAAAAGCATAGATAATCACAACAAGTCAAGGCACAAAGCATAACACACAGATTTACATAGTTTACCCCCACCCTGGGGCTACTTCCACCAACTCTTATTCTATATTATCGTCGACCAATCGATTACAAGCACAAAGTCGTAGAAACCCTTACTGTGCATAGGACAGAAGATCTGCGCAACCCGCTAGATCCTTCTTCCTTGCCTTTCAACACAAAGCCTTCTATGTCTTCACACAGGGACTTGCACTAAGCTTTGCAGGTCTATACAAAATGCACAAAGATCTCGATCACACATATCCCCTCTTGGCACTTAGCCTATATCACATAGATTCAATACGATCCCTCTCTCTCTACTAGATGCCTATATGTTTATTTATACATACAAAATGGGCCTAAGTGTGGGTAAACCCACGGGCTGACATCCCTTTCCCATTACATATTCCCAAAACCCAAAAAGGGACCCGAAAGTGGGCCGAGATCCCTTGATATCTACTTCGTCTGGCGCTCCATCTTCGACAAGCTATCAAAGTCCCAAAAATGGTCAAATATGACCAAATAACTTCAAAACTTGGTCAAGAGCCAACAAGAGATAAGAGGTATATACTTGTAAATATGCATGATATGACATATTCAAAGATATTATGTCATGTTCATGTATATGTATACCTTGAGAATAAACAATTCAGACAATATATATGTATATAAAGAACATGTTTAGAATTGTTTTCAAGGCAGGAGAGAAGAAATGGACAGGGAATTCATTCAGAGACTCCTACAAATACATTAAAAGTACAAGAACATAAGTCCAAAAGGGAAAGGCATAGATCAACATTGGAATTGGTTTCATATTAGCTGAGATAGACTATCTTCAGTAGAGAAGGAGATGGGAGTGGATGTTGATACATGATTAAGATTCATATATTGTATAGATTTAGTGAGAAGATTTTTGTTGTGAAGGAATCTATGAGCCAAAACCAGAACTTGATTTGAATTGGTACTAGTTGCTAAAGAGCTAGAGTCAAAGCCATATTCTAGAGAAGAAGATAGAAGTACATTGATTTAGTATCTAAGATCTAGGATCCAAGATGAAGATTTAGTCCCAGAATATTCAACAAGGTGGAAGAGTGAAGAAGCTTCATCATCACTAATTTACTGGATAAGAGAATTACAGTAAGGTGGAAGAGTGAGTAAGAGTTATCATCACTATGTTTTTGAAATATTCATACTTTTGGAGGACCAAAAGTTCTTTAATGGGAAGGTGTGATCCTAGAATGCTCATAGAGGTACAAGGGGATCCATAGTGCTCATAGAGGTCTAGGAGGATCCAAAAAGCCTCAAAATTTGACCATATCAAATGCTCTCTAAAAACACATCATTGTGTATAGCTTAACGATATCTTTCCAATGACGCAAAAATCACCTCAAACAAAGTTCATATGCAAAATATATGGCTGGTCAAAGTTCAGGTCAACATGGAAAAAAGTCAAAGTCAAAAGGGTAAAAGTTGACACATGTCACCACTGATAGGGTGACTGTTGGGCCAATTAATTGTTGTAATAAAGTCCCACATAAATGTCAACCAGGTTCATAAACTGATGAACTGCAAGCATAGTATGTGCAAGCAAATGACATAAGTGTATCCTAATTTGTCTTTCAAGGAGCAAGAGAGCTAGGTAACCTACCTATCATGCATGAACATAAGAACAACAAACACTACTCCACATAACTAATCAATAACCAAGTCAAGGAATCAACCATTTAAATCCTATTCTATGTATGAAAAATAAACAACCTTTTATCAATGCAGTAAAGAAACAAGAAACATAATAGAAACATAATAGAAATTACCCAGGTAGATGTCTATTTCAGTCAACAATATGAATCCACTCAAGTATTCATATAATCGTGTTACTGACCTAGAATAATACTAATCAGCTTGAGATTAATTCCTAGTGACTAACCTACCCTTAACCTAAAATTTTTACTTCACTACAAGCAGGACATACTCCATGGTGCTACTGCATTCTTACCCACAGACAACAAATCAACATGAAGGGGAATGAATCTGAACGATCCTTGCCACCAAGCTTGACACTTCGATTGGTGGGTGAAGCAAGGAGATAACAATACTTTATAAAGAAAACTTACAGCTACCAATAAGGAATGTAAACACACAGTTTGCACTCTATTGAAACTAAACTCTTGTCCCCTGAAATCTCATCTCTCTTTTGCTAAGACACCTCTAGAGGTCACACCACACTCAACAAGAAAACAACTCAAATCTCAAAGACAGAATCCTATTAATAACTTGAATACCTATGCCCTTAATACCACAGAGTCAAAGTATGGAGGTAGCAACTGAATCCTTTGTGAATACAATTCATTCTCCCAATAGTAAAAAAGTATTTAAAGTTTCTTGATACATGACCATGTCATCATAATTTTTTTATCAATTCTTGATATTAATCCTTCTTATATAGGATAAAGAAACGAGGTAACTCCTTAAGCAGATGGAAGTTACAACATGATCATGCCTTACATTCCAGATCTTAGAATTTTCTCATAAACCAATCTTCATTAACCAGAGTCAACACTTTACTTATTTTATTACAACTCCAAGTTGTCACACACACACACGGTGGGTAATTTCAGTATATTAGTTCAGTTTAATCATTGGATCTTATGAGCTCTTAGCTTTATTAACAAGTGTGTGAAGTATTTAGATTAGAAATTTGTGGTTATATAAGCTACCAATAAATCCTAGAACATGTTTAAATTTCAAGCTTGTACAGGAAGGAGATATACTCTAATAAGATGCAAATATTAATCATTCATTCAAAAATATATCTGGGTATATGAAAGCCTTCCATTGTACTAAGGGCAGTTTGGTTTACAACACATGAAAATCCCCAGTGAGTAAAGAACACACATAACTCAAATAAAACCTATAGTTTAGAGATCACTCCACACAAATCCATCCATGAACACAACTACAACAAATAAAGAACAAATAGTATACAAATAACTCAACTTACCAGGGGAGGTGGGCCCATGCCTTCCCAAGTAGTGAGTGTAAACGATTCAGTAACTCACAAAAGTATAAACAAAGTAAGGCAAAACCTGATTAATAGCAAATTTAAATCTTTAACTGGCTCACAACATATCCATCATAGTATGGAGAACAAGGAATAAGTAACACAACCTTTTTATTATATTCAACAAAGAGTATATACATATTAGTCTGTACACAGAGCCAATCCCTCTATATATCAAGTTCTGAGCATATATCAGATTACATCTTTTTCGCATGTTCTCGTGGACTGAGGGGTAAAAATGACTATCAAAACTGAAGGATCTTACTGACCATGATTTCCTTTATCCCAGGTTACGATCTTAGGAAATCATTCTAACAAACTTGGATATTGTTTCTGCTCTAAGTTTCGACCCCATTCTGGTGTTGTGCTGGAAGACATGCTTATGGGTTTTCTTGAGGTTTCATGTAATGTAGAGGAAAGTTGGGTGCAAATCCATTATGGGCACACACAAATAGGAGAAGCCACAACCTCGGGTACCAGAATTCCTGCGCTGGTACTGAAAATCCAGAAATAGTACGGGAACAACTGTTACAGTGAAAAGGTGAGTGTAATTTTATCATTGGTAAAATATAGCCAAAATATCCTAATTAATTTATTAAGAACTCAAAAAATATCAAAATAAGCAACTTTTACCTCATGCTAAAATCAAGATCTTAGGCAGGCAAAAAGGGTAAAAGTAGGAGACAATGAGTTGGATTTCAATGCCTAGGTGGGGAATACATGGCCAAAAGAGGTGTATGGTGAGTGACAAAATGGGATCTCTACATTACCCCCACACTTGATCTTTTTCATGTCCTCATGCAACGATATCCCAAAACTGTTCAAAATTGAAATATATACTCTCTTCAACCACTAAGAGAGTCCTACCGCGTTTATCATTATGTTGAGGCCTGAGTTCTTATTCTCCAACTTGTCGCTCCTCGGTTTCTCTCGCTAAAGTATCTTGTGCATATTCTTGTTGATTTCCTTAATTTCAAATTGAAGTTTTTCAATCTCTTCCTGAAACTTCTTGCTCTGCCCTTTTAATTGTTGATTTTCCCTTTCAATACAACTCTTTAGGACAAACAACTCCATGACTTCCTATTCCAGATTTTTAAATCTTCTGCTTCTCTTCCTAAGTTTCTTCTCTAGAGGAATTTTAGCAACAAACTCATCCATCAAGACGTTTGAACCCTCATAATATTCAAGTCCTTTCTTAGGTGGTCCAAGAACAACTATGATGGGAGTTTTTGGAGTCTCGTGCTTCTGTTTCTTCTCTATAGCCTGATATATATCTTTTAACATTCTATCATTACACCCCCCTTCTCCTACGAGGGTGAACAACTGTGCCAATGGATCTACTAGTGTGTTTGGCTCAACAAGATCATTTATTTGTTGATCATTGGGGTTTGTGAATTCTATATATGACTGATATTGTTCCATGGGTTCAGGGCGTTTAACAACTTTGAAGAGTTGTGCAATGGGAAATGTGTCCTCATCATCAACATCAACAAGGATTGGATCCTCATTTGTTGTAGCCTATGGGTACATGGGGGCTAGTCCAACAATCTTCGAGGCTCCCTGCTTTTCCATATGACGGGTGACCCTACGAACTGGAGGGATCTCAAAAAATGGCTTCACCATCGTAGCCTCCTTTCCTGACTTACCATTCCTGGCTCTTTCATTTTTCTGTTGTTTATCCAATTTTCTCGGTTCCTCTTCCACTGCCACATGTATTGTTTTCTTTTCATGTTGTTTACCTATATTTCTTGATTCCTTTTCCACTACCACAGGTATTCGTTCCTTCTTCTATCGTTTACCTAGATTGCTCGATTCCACTACCATAGGTATTCTTTCCTTTTTCTTTCGTTTACCCAAATTTCTTGAACCCTCTTCCACTACCACATGGATCCTTACCTTTTTCTGTCGTTTACCCAAATTTCTCTACCCCTCTTCCATTGCCACATGGATCTGGTCTATAAATGCATTCTCACCCAAGAACCAATCCCACGTTTTATTTCCTTTACAGATCTCGACTTCTACCAACAATTTAACTAATCCATGATGGTAGAGGCTACTTTGAGTGTTCCAAATATTCCTCTTTACCATCTTAGACATTTTTTCTAGACTTTTGTATAGATAGTAAGGGGAATTTATCATTTCTTTGGATTCAAAATGAAGTAAAATTCGAACATGATACTGGTATGTGAGGGCATACCTCCCCTCATAGGTTAAGTACCTCTGCAAAATTTCCAATGGTGCTTGCCATTCATCCATGATGTATGCCCTTGGGACTCCCTTTGCCCAACTTGTGTTTTGATATTGCGCCTTCAGAAACTGGTTGCAAATTTATGTGCCAAGTGTTAATTTATTGAACCAATATTCTCCAGTCATGGGGAGGCCTGTGACATTGGCTAGGGTTTCCTTTGTAACTTCTATTTACAAATATGTGACCCTAGCCAATCACCCATCAAATATTTGCGGGAACTAAAGGGAAACTCGATCATTAAACCCCCAAAACTTGGTGAAGAAGAGATGTCAGCCTGCTTCCTTAAACATTTTCTTGCACTTATGATACTTAGGTATAACTTCAAGCGCTCGTCGAGAAACGAGTTCGTGGCGGCCTACCACCATGCTAGAATATGGGTTTGGATGAGGGTTTCAACGAAGCCAAATTAAGGAACACTCATAGGGACGAGGCGGGTGAAGAACACTTAGAGGAATGAGGAGGGTGTGGTCTGTGAATGCGGATAATTTCTCATCAGGGTGGAAATTTTAGCATAGGTTGGCTATAGAATGAACAACGATCGAGAAAATGACTGTAGCCACATATGGAATCGCTGTGGTGCACCATTTATCTTTGCGATGGGGTGATATTAATTCCATTCATGGTAATGATGGAAAGACGACTCAGTATGGGATAAATAATTCAAACTTATGCAAACATAACGAGAATCATTCAAACGTTCCTGATTTCCCTTATGAGAAAATCAATCACTAAAGTTCGTGGAGAAAGTGGGGTTTTACATAAATTTTAGCTTTCTGCACGAATCAATCACTCATGGAATAAAGATAATACGTATGAGTGGGTAAAATATCGAATGATGTGGGTGAATAGAGATATAGTTCGTACGACAAAAATATAGGGATGGCCAATCGTTATGCTACACATATGAATTATGGCTTTGATGACAACACAATACATGAATGACCAAAATTTGAAGGCTAAGTAATGAGGATGAGTTGGATTGGCATGAGAATTTTTTAAAACGATATCCTTTGTTCCTAATAAACTAAACATAATCTCAAAGCAATCTTACCTTAAAAAGTCATTACTCATTTTAACTGTAGATGCATAATTCATGTGGATACTGGAAGCGATGATGATGATATTGATGTTGTTGTCGTGTCCATGATGTAGATGCCCAAGACTGAAGGAGGAGATCATACTCTATATCATGCAAAAATTTCTTTTAAAATGTGGTCATAGTATTCCAGTGCCTGTAGTATCATTCCTGTGTAGGTGTGGGAATACTGTCGAGCACTGTTTTTTCACTAATGCTCTTAACATGCTATTTCTTCGCTCCGTGACTTACAAATGTAATGCTAAAATATTTTTTATAAAAATTTAAATCAAAACTGGTTTAGATAATATTTGAAAACTTAGGGAATTCTAAACTTATTGGAAATACTGGAATTTGAAATCAAAAACCAAGAGGAGAATAGAATTGTTGATGTCAAATTGTCATTCTAGTGATGATGGAAATGAATGCAATGGAAGCAAAGAAACAAGGGATGGATAGCTGGCTTCGGACCATGTCCCAAGCTCTGTATCGAGGAACAAGTCTCACCTTTTAGTAGGAAACCTACTAACAAGGCATACAACCCCCTCTTTTTGAGACAATCTGAATCATTACAGTTGCCTTGTAACCAAATTCCTTTTTATTAACACTGACTATTGCAAACTATCATCTAGATCATAACTAAGTTGTCTTCACCATGAACCAAACTTCTGGAACAAATCCATCCATGTGAAAGATGTATTTCCATCTAACATGGATGGAAGTCATTGGATTACCAACCATTGATGAAATTTGTTAACCAATGTGAGACTGTTCACCTTTGATGACAATGAGAGTCAAGGTTCCATCAATACAACTTGTTGGGAATGAATTAATGTCCTGATGTCGAATGTCCTACAAGATTTGACAAATAGGAGGCATTAATGAATCCCCACTGTTGTCAGCGAGGGAGCCTGCCATTAATGTATGCAAGCCCCTAGGTACCATCAAAATCTATGACTTTGATCCCCTAGATGATGTGTTGAAGTTTAAGGAGGTAAATCTTTTAGAAGGAGAGCATTAATTCATCCCTCATCATTTGACGCAAGAAAAAATAAAATGATTTGAAGAACATGTAGTAAGGTCTGACAATTGTGGACAATAAAAAAAATTTCTGGGCTAATCCTCCAGCAAGATGGTTTTCAAATAGGCCCTTGTCTAACCATGTTAGTAAACTTATTTTCATGGCTAGACTATTTTTTTTTTGTTATTATTATTATTATTATTATTTATTTTTTTTACTTTTGTCATATTATTTTTTTATTNCAATTTTCTTATGTACCTACATTCAGAAAGATGAAAGAAAAGATTCAATTAGAGGTGGGAGAGGGGGAAGGAGACCCCCTTCCTACTACCTCCATTTCAGACTGCTGCAAAATATCTCGTACAAAGTTATCCTTGGACATTGTCCTGTGATACAGCCTCAGTCGATGGCCATTGACCACAAAAGAATGTTGTTGGTCGTCAATTGTTGTTATCCTGACTTATCCATTGTTGAAGATAGTCTCGATTTTGTAAGGCCCGGACCATATTGTAGTAAGTTTTCCTCTGAAGTTATTAAACCAAGAATAAAAAAGGAGGGCCCAATCACCGGGCTTGAAAACTTTCTTATTGATGAACTTATCATGCCATCTAGCTCTCTGTTCATGTACCAGAATAGTGTGTTGAACTGCATCTTGCCTAATTTCATCCATCTTGTTGAGCTGGGTTATTCTCTGTTTATGTGCCTATGATAAATCTATGCCCAGTTGTGCAATTGTACTAAAGTTTTTCACTTGAAGCTCAATGGGCAGAAGAACATGTTTTCCATACACTAGCTCATATGGAGTAAAGCATGTGGTATTTCTCCACGTGGTTCTATAGGTCCACATTGCTTCCAAAAAAATTTATGCCCAGTCTTTGTGATGCAAATAGACTGTCTTAGTTAGGATCACTTCCAATACCTTGTTTGTAGACTCAACTTGCCCATTTTCTTGCGGATGATATGGAGACGATTTATAGTGCTTTATCTGGTACTATTGAGTAAGAACTTGCATTGATTTAGATGTAAACTGTGTCTCGTTATCCGTAACAATTTCTCTTGGAATGCCAAAGCAAGTAAAAATATCTTCGTAAAGAAAATCTATAACTGACTCTTCACTAGCAGAACGAAGGGATTGTTCTTCTACCCACTTAGTTACATAATCAATGAAAAATAAAATTTACCTTTTTTTTCGTGATGAAGGAGATATTGGCCCTACAAAATCCAAGGCCCATCTTTCAAAAGTTTCAACAAGCACTTGGGTTTGTAAGGGAATCTTGTTTGCTTGCACTGTCTTACCCATTCTTTGATAGCTATCACAACTTCTCACATACTTTCTGGCATCCTTGAACAACGTTGGCCAATAATATCCTTGATGAAGCACCTTGTAAGCATTCCTTTTATTTGCGAAATGGCCTCCATAGGGGCTATCATGGTAGGCTCTCAGGATATCATATGTTTCATCATCTTGTACACATCTTATAATAATCATGTCAGGCCCAGTATGGAAGAGATCTCCCTCGATCCATGAATAAGTTGCATTGTTCTTGACAATTTGTTTATTTTCTCTTAGGGAGAGATGTTGAGGCAACTTCCTTGTGGCCATATAATTGGCTATGTATGCAAACCACATAATGTTTGTGGAAACAAAAAACAAATGTTCGTTAGGAAAACTATCATCAACAAGGGGTGTTTTCATTATTATTATGGATCTGAGAGAGAAAATCTGCAACCAAGTTTTCTTTACCAGGCCTATCCACAATGGTAATGTTAAATTCCTGCAGCAATAGTAGCCACCTAGTGATCCTACCATTCGTGATCGGTTTATTCATTAAAAACTTGATGGAAGAATGTTCGTTGTGAATAAAAGTTTCATAGCCCATAATATAATGTCTAAATTTATTAATAGCATGTACGAGAACTAAGAATTCTTTTTCTATGACGGTGTAGTTGAGCTCGACTGGTGATAAGTTTTTACTAATGTAGTAGATAGAATAAGATAATTGATCCTATTTCTATCCTAGGACAACCCCAAGAGTGGTGTCTGAAGCATCAATACAAATCTGAAAGGGAAGGGACCAATCTCGTCCCCACAAAACTGGTGTTGTGGACAACTTTTCCTTCAAGATTTCGAAATCAATTTGACACTGAGAATCCCACAAAAAGTTACTATATTTAGCTAACAATTTGTATATAGGTGCAACTATCTTTGTAAAGTTTTCAATAAACCTTCTATAGTAGCCAACATGGCCCAAAAAATGTCTTACCTCCTTTGGTGAATGGGGTGCAGGAAATTCCATGATGACCTTAATCTTAGCCGAGTCCACTTTCATACCCGAAGAAGAAACATGATGCCCAAGAACAATGCGCTATTGTGACAACATCTTACATTTTTTATGACTCAAGGAAACATTAGATTCTTTACATCTAATCAATACTTTTTCTAGGTTATGAAGTGCTTTTTCAAAAGAGTCACCATAGATAGAAAAATCATCCATATAGATCTCAACACACTCGTGAATCAAGTCAACAAAGATCCCCAATACATCTCTTTGAAAAGTGGCATGGGAATTGCACAACCCAAATGGTAAAACTCTATAGGAAAATGTCCCCCATGGGCATGTAAAAGTGGTTTTATCCTGATCCTCTGGTGCAATCTGAATTTGATTGTATCCACTAAAACCGTCCAAAAAGGAAAAGTACTTTTTACCTGCTAAGGTATCCAATACCTGATCAATGAAGGGAATCAAAAAGTAATCTTTCAATGTTGCTTTATTGAGATCATGATATTCAACACATATTCTGCACTTGATTTCCTTTTTAGGCATAACTACAAGTGGAGAAACCCACTTGCTATCAGATATAGGATATATAAAGCTAACATCTAGCAACTTATGTAATTCTTCTTTTACTATGTCATTTACGACGTGATTCATACGAAGTTGTGTCTGCCTAATGGGTTTGGAATTTTCTTGCAGGTAAATATGATGTATACATGTGTCTGGGTGAATGCCAGGCATGTCTTTATAGTCCCAGGAAAATGCACCGGAGTGATGTTGTAATATGTTGATTAATTGTTCTTGTTGATTAGAATCAAGGTCAGCACTGATATTCAAGGGTTTTCTTGGGATAATTTCAATAGTTATGCTATAGGGATCTGTGGTCTCTTTGATGGCTGACACAAGGAAATATGTAGTCCCTGTTGGATCAAAATTTTCCTAAAAATCTTTGTGAAAAATATGATTATAGGTTTGAGATACTTTCAGAAACTAAGTACAATCCATGGAAGAAATAAATAAATTCAGAAAATCATCTTCTGATGACTTTTCAATCTCCCTGCTTGTTCGATGGTTACAAGGGGATGTGAAATTTATGTTTTTCTATGATTTTTAATTTCCAAAATTTTAAGAGATTCAATTTCTGCATCGTCAGAAGATTTTATTTCCTTGTTTTTAGGAGGTTCAATTTCCATATTTTCACAAGATTTGAACACCTGCCAAGAATCTTGTAGTGTTGGTTTGGCAGGTGGGTATAAAATGAGTTTCTTCATAGCTAGACCATTTGATATGGTCATCTCTCCCAAACTACATCCGATGAAAGCATCAACTATGGCCAACCATGGTCTCCCAAGAATGACAGGGTGGCCTACCATGTTGGTTTTAGGTTGGGTAACTAGAAAATCTACAGGATATTCCCAAGAATTTAAAGTTACCAATATATCATCGAGAATTTTGGCAGGCTTGATCCTGGATCTATCAACAAGTTCGAGCACCATGGGTGTGGGCCAAAGAGTATTCAATTGTAATGTTTCCATGGTCATACAGTCATGATATTTATTGCAGCTCCCAAATCGATCAAAGTATTTCCTATGGGAACGTCATTGATGGAAATGGTGACTATGGGGTTCCTGGGATCTCCATACTTTTTCACCAATGGTTTCCTAGACATTAGCTCAGCCATTTGACCTGCTACGTGGATAGTGGGGGTCTCTTTTTGTTTCCTTCTAGGTTTCTTAAAGCACAAATCCATAACAATTTTCGCATAGATGAAAATGTCTTTTATAGCTTGCAGAAGGGGTATTTTGACACAAACATTCTGTAGCTCAACTTCCAAGTCAAATTTAGGGAGGACAATTGTCTTTTCTATGGCCAACCTTTCTGGATAAAGTGGAAGTTTAGATTCTTATGGATGTTATGTAGGAGTAGTATATGTTTGTATCAGAATGGAGGGAGTAACTATGTTTCTAGGTTGGTTGTCATTTATTGGTTATTCAGGAGTTTCCTCTTGTTCCTCAATGACAACTGTGGAATCCCTTGGTTTCACAAATTTTCCTGATCTCAGATGTATATTTTTCAGGGGCATAGGAGTGATCAAGTAAGATGGAAAAGGCTACATCTCAACATTAAAGGCGGGCTGTGCAAATCTATTGTTTGGATTTGGTACCGACTGTGCAGGAATTTGTGTTAGTCAGGGAGGGTATTGGTTTGCAGCCAGTTGTGGTAATTGTGGGACTGTTGCTTGAGTAGTAGGATACAATGATGGTATGTATGGGGGGTATTGCGAGTAGTTAGGATAAGGCATTGGGAATTGTTGTTGAGGCATAATCCCGTGAGGTTTACCTCTCCAATTATGTTGCAAAGGATGAGTTTGAGTTTGTTGTTGTGGCCAAGTGGTTTTCCATGGCATTTGAGTGTTCCACTTTCGTTGATAATCATTATAAGGTGCAAAATATGATGAAAAAGGATCTCGAGACATACCTTGGGCTCTTGGATGCCATGGTTCCTTTAGTGCAGCTTGAAAATATGGTTCTACAACCTCCCTATTTTCTTTATATATGGATTTAAGTCTAGAAAGCAAGGGAAAATTCTTCATCTCATGATCCTTTATACATATTATGCAAACCTACACATTATCCAATGGGCATTCTTTAAATGGATGTTTCTTTTGACATCGGGGACAAAAAAAATACACAACAACTTTCTCGTCTTCTTTCTTTTTCTTAACTTGAAACATCTATAGCTGAGAACTAAGAGTACCAAGAATTTCTATTTTAAAATTTTCCAATAAATTTCCTAATTCTATCCTTGATAATCCACCTCCTGCAATAGATTTTGTTGCTTTTGGAAAAACATCTCTTATTCCCTTACCAGATTTTGTTCGACTCCTAGAATATCTCCTACATAAATAAAAAATGTCAGCAAATGGAAATTAAGAGATATCGCCTGCACCCATAAGACTTAACACATCAATGTATTCTTCTTGTATTCCTTTTAGAAATATAGTCCCAATGGTATCATTATTTAAAGTACTCTGCTTGGTTTTCTGGAGGTTGTAAATAAACCTTTCCACGTAGTCTTCAAGACTCTCTTCCTATGATTGTTGTATCTTTAAGATGTCATTGCAGGAGTCTCTAGTCCTACAGTAGTCTTGATATTTTCTTAAGAGAGTACTTTTCATGTCTTCCCAAGATCAGATAGAGTAATCTTAAAGTCCCATGAACCATCTTAGAGCAGAGTCTTTTAAGGTTGCTAGAAACAATTTTAATTTTTGTGCATCATCAATATAAATATAGCTTATACAGAGAATATCAAACTCAAAGAGAAAAGCATCTGGATCCTTTGTAACCATACCTATGAAATTTGGAAGGACCGAAGGGGGAATATTTTTCATGTTCACATTCGACATTAAGTCAAGTATGGGAAATCTGAAGGTGGTCTCTCCTTCTGGTTCCCTATTCCTTTCTTCTTCATCTGCCATGTGGCCAAATATACTAAATTCCTGCGTACTTGGTGAGAGTGGTGGCTCATCTATTGGATTTTGATGAATGGTGAAGTTGTCTCCCACTTGTAATTCTGGAGTTCCTCCCACCACAAAATTTTCTACTTGTGAAATGATCACATTGTGGGGGGTCCTAAGAAATTCGAATATAAGCTCTTGATTGACAGTATGTTCTAGTGCTGGATCAATATTTGAAACTAAACCATCAGCCTATGTCTCTTCAGCTGGTTGGTCCTGTGATTATCCCTCTTTTCCTTAGACCTTTTCCACTATTTGTTCGGATTGTGGGATGTCCAACCTTGATGTAGAATGCTCTCTCCGTGTGCTCCCTATGTATCTTTCAACCGGGTTAATAGGAGGGTTTTTATTGCTACCAAATAAATTTTCTGGAATATCAGTTTTTAAAAATATACCCTTGCTATCCCTAGGCCTAACCATGAGTTAACCATATGCTAGATAGGGTTTGGAAGGACTCACAATAGTGTCAATGTAGGTTCTTACCTTTCATCTTACTGTCTCTCTGCCACTGATCTGGAAAAAGAAAAGAATGCTCGAAGAAAACAATTGAAAATTAAAACCAAGACTAGCTTCTTACTGTTTACCTTTTAGCAATTCCCCGACAATGACGCCAAAATGTTTGGCCAATTAATTGTTGTAATAAATTCCCACATAAATTTCAACCAAGTTTGTAAAATGATGAACTGTTGGCATAATATGTGCATGCAAATGACATAAGTGTATCCTAATTTGTCTTTCAAGGATCAAGAGAGCTAGGTAACCTACCTATCATGCATGAACATAAACACAATAACCACTACTCCACACAACTAATAAATAACCAAGTCAAGGAATCAACCATGTAAATCCTATTATATGTATGAAAAACAATCAACCTTTTATCAATGCAGTAAAGAAACAAGAAACTAATAGAAACATAATAGAAATTACCTAGGAATATTTCTATACCAGTCAATCGTATGAATCCACTCAAGTATTCATATAATCGTGTTACTGACATAGAATAAGACTAATCATCTTGAGAGTGATTCCTAGTGACTAACCTACCCTTAACCTAAAATGTTTACTTCACTACAAGAAGGACAAACTCCATGGTGCTACTGCATTCTTACCCACATACAACAAATCAATGTGCAAGGGAATGATGTTGAACGAGCCTTGCCACCAAGATTGACACTTCAATTGGTGGGTTAAGCAACGAGATAACAATACTTTATAAAGAAAACTTACAACTACCAGTAAGGAATGTAAACACACAGTTTTCACTCTATTGAAACTAAACTCTTGTCCCCTGAAATCTCATCTCTCTTTTTCTAAGACACCTCTAGAGGTCACACCACACTCAACAAGAAAACAACTCAAATCTCAGAGACAAAATCCTATTAATACCTTGAAGACCTATGCCCTTAATACCATAGAGTTAGACTATGGAGGTAGAAATTGAATCCTTTGTGAATACAATTCATTCTCCCAACAGTCAAAGAGTATTTAAAGTTTCCTAATATGTGACCATGTCATCACAAAACTTTTATTAATACTTGATATTAATCCTTCTTATATAGGATAAGAAAACGAGGTAACTCCTTAAGCAAATGGAAGTTACAACATGATCATGCCTTACATTCCAGATCTTAGAATTTGCTCATAAACCAGTCTTCACTAACCAGAGTCAACACTTTACTTATTTTATTACAACTCCAAGTTGTCACACACGCAGTGTGTAATTTCAGTATCTTAGTTCAGTTTAATCATTGGATCATATGAGCTCTTAGCTTTATTAAAAAGTGTGTGAAGTATTTGGATTAGACATTTGTGGTTATATAAGATGCCAATAAATCCTAGAACATGTTTAACTTTCAATCTTGTACATGAAGGATATATATTGTAGTAAGATGCAAATATTAATCATTCATTCACAAATCCATCTGTCTATATGAAAGCCTTCCATTGCACTAAGGGAAGTTTTTTTTACAACACATGAAAATCCCCAGTGGATAAAGAACACACATAACTCAAATAAAACCTATAGTTTAGATATCACTCCAAAGAAATCCATCCATGAACACAACTACAACAAATAGAGAACAAATAATATACAAATAATTCAACTTACCAGGGGAGGTGGGCCCATGCCTTCCCAAGTAGTGAGTGGAAACGATTCAGTAACTCACAAAGGTATAAACAAAGTAAGGTAAAACCTTATTAATGTCAAATGTAAATCTTTAACCGGATCAAAACATATACATCACAATATGGAGAACAAGAGATAAGTAACACAACCTTTTTATTACATTCAACACAGAGTATATACATATCAGTCTGTACACAGAGCGAATCCCTCTATATATCAAGTTCTAAGCATATATCAGATTGCATCATTTTCCTCTGTTCTCGTGGACTAAGGGGTAAAAATTACTATCAAAACTGAAGGATATTACTGACCATGATTTATTTTATCCCAGGTTACGATCTTAGGAAATCGTTCTAACAAACTTGGATATTGTTTCTTCTCTAAGTTTCGACCCCAATCTAGTGTTGTGCTAGAAGACATGTTTATGGGTTTTCTTGAGGTTTCATGTAATGCATAGGAATGCTGGGCACAAATGAAACGGTCAACACCCATATTGTTGGTCACATGAACAATACCGATATCAACAAATCCATTATGGGTGCGTGCAAATAGGAGAAGCCACAACCTCGAGTACCGAAATTCTTGCGTTGGTATTGAAAAGCCAAGAATAGTGCGGGAACAACTGTTGCAGTGAAACGGTGAGTGTAGTTTTATCATTGGTAAAATATAGCCAAAATATCCTAATTAATTTATTAAGAACTCATAAAATATAAAAATAAGAAACTTTTACCTCATGCTAAAATCAATATCTTAGGTAGGAAAAAAGGGTAAAAGTAGGAGACAATAAGTTGGATTTCAATGCCTAGGTGGGGAATAAATGGCCAAAAGATGTGTATGGTGAGTGACAAAATGGGATCTCAATAGTGACACATGACATGATCTTACAAGATGTATGATGATGATGTGGAAACACTCCAAGGTGCCATGTGGCACACTATACATTTGACTGGGCAAGATGACTTGGCATCTGCATGGAATATGTGGAAAAATTGTGTGTTGACACGTGGAAATGAAAGACAAATGAGAGGATTCCATGTGGCAACCTCCCAATGGCCATTTATGAATAAGGTCATTTAAAATTTTATTGGGAGTCCGGAGGATCGAACCTGTGACCTCCCATAACCTTACGCAAACGACCTTACCATTACACCATACACATGAGATTTAACCTATACAATGGAAAATATATTTAAACTTTGGTAAGTGTTTAAATGGGCGAAAAAAGGGGCCGAGGGCTAAGCCCTTGATCCATATTATATGCGATCACATGGTTTATCTGAAACCATAATCTATATTCGCGGAGGGGGTTATACCATAGATATCATTACATATAACTATATGCTACCAATATAACAAAACAAAACACAAAAACTTGTGGTCGGTGAGGATTGGTCCCACGACCTACTGCATAATATGCTAACAGCCCAACCAATGCGCCATTGGTGCCTTATGTTACAAGATTCCGCCCAAAATGGAATTAAGTTTCCAAAGTTTTTCTATGGAGGTTCAACCCGCGACCTATTTATGGATGTGCAAAACAAGGCTGACACATAGTCCAATGAAGACACACATATCGAGGTGACATGGATATCTAGGAGAAGGAATGATACAAACAATGCATCGATTTGTGTGCCATGAGGTATTTTGTTTGCATATAGGCATGGTTATACTCATTTATCTTGTTTTCTCGAGAGGAGTTCAATGGTGATGTTATTTTTTTGCTAATGTGTTGTCTTTATAAGAATTAGTCAAGATTTCCATTAATGAGTTCCATAGTGCATCGTTTGGCATGTAAAGAGGGTGAAATTGAGCCATTTTAGCATATGGTCGACTTTATACTCATTTTTCTCAGAATTCGATAAGGAATTCAATGGTAAACTCTATATTTTAGTTTGATCAGTGGAATTGAAGAGATTCCTTAAAATTGGCTTTGTAAGTCCATGTTGTAATGTAATTTGACATTTGAAATTATGAGGATAAGTATTACTTGTTGAAGGGAAATTTTTGAAGATGAAGTAAAACTATGTTACCAATATTGTATAACTTGAGTTCTTTTATTTTCTGTTGTGTTATCTCATAATTCTTCAAGTTAATCATCATTTTATGATATTTTGGATAATAAGCACATCATCATTTTTCTGCAAATCACCTCAATATGATCAAGAATGATTATGAATCAAGTTAGATGATAAAATGGGTTTCTAAAGATTAAGATTTGTATCTAAGGATTTTTGGATCACTATTAGACCACTTAGAATGGAATTTATAGCCTTTGAATTGTATTCACTAATATTTTTCCCAACATTAACTATTGGGGGAGAAGCTGGTGCAGTGTATCCATTTACTACAGGTTTCCAAACATCAAATCCTCGTGCATGCAAAATTTCTCTCATTATTATGCTCTAAAAAGCATAATTTTTCCCATCAAACAATGGTATTCCATTTTTGCTAAATTCTCCTTGCTTATACATTATTTTCCTTACAGTGGTTAGACTGTTCCTGAAGGAACCCCGTCTGATACCAATTGTTAGAATATTCAAGAATACTAAGAGGGCCGGGGGTGGATATTAGGACCTTAGATATTAGGATTTGTTTTTTTTCTAATTCAACAAGTGGAATTCAATTTGGACCTACCAAGATTCATATATAACCATTTTATCTCGAACACATGTTTGGGACTAGTTTATGTATTAGTCACAAACCCTACCTTCCAAAAATTATAACTCTATACATGTAATGAATCATGATCTGAAACTTGTACCCAATATTTTTCAATATCTTCTCTAAAATTCCTCCAAGTTTCGTTCCTTGACTCATCCCCCCAAAAAACATATAGTGAAAATGGCAAGATGACTCGTTTTGAAGAAGGAAACCCTAGTTTTAAAAACCTCAACTACCACTGGGTATAACTCCAAACCTGTAATGAGTCAAGACCTAAAATTTGTACCCAATACTTTTTTCTATCTCTTTTGAAACACCTCCAAGTTTCACTATCTGAATTGTTCTATAAAAAAATTTATATCGAAAATGCCAAGATGGCCTTCAAAGAAAACCCTATAACAAATCATCACAAGACTTCATCTTCCCTTGGATTTTTCCCTTATTCACTTCATCTTCCCTTGAAAATTCACTCCTCTAGGATGAACTTCGCTCCTCTTCCTTATCTAGGTCGAATTAGTGTGATGAAAATTCCAAATGAGGCTCCTCTTCTTTATATAATTCTTCTCCACATGAGGGGGTGCAACCAAGGGTCACAACTTTTGGGTCGCACCTCTTCCTTAAGAATGGCCAACCTTAGGGGATTATTCACTTTACTTTAGGGGATTATTATGATCCAGGTGGATATTGGTGGCCACCCACCTTTTCCAACTAGCTCACATACAATTTTCAATTTTGGCATTTTGTTTTTACATTTTTTCGAGTCTGAAACTTTCGAGGCCATTTTATGGTCCTAAACGACATTTTTTTGGACATTGAGGGGGATTTAGGGGCTTCCAACGACATTCCTTGACCCCCAACGGAAGTCTTACTTCTTGAATAGACATTTTTGATGAGGTATCAAACACATAAAATGAAGATCATATGCAAACATTACGACCCCAAGAAGTTGATGTACCAACTTACCCCAACGGGGCCCACATGACTTTTGGCGCTTCATCTCCTAGGGTTAGTTTTTTGGATGTCTAGGGTTTTGTAATTCATGTTTGATATAAAAAGGCCTTTGGAGCCTCATTTTACTCATCTTCTTGTGAATGAGCGTAGTCGTCACATCTCTTCTCAGACACAAGTTGCCACCATTCTAGCAAGCTTGTTTCAGTCTGCATTTTACAGTTTCAACATATTTCTTATTTAATATAAATTTAGTTTCACTATATATCTATTATTATTCACTGTGTATCAGTGTTAATATTATAAAATTGTGTTTCATTTCATTCCGCTCATAAATCTGGATCAATGGTATCAGAGGGGTCTGCTCCTTGTCATTTTTAATACATGTCCCCGACGAGGTCCGAGTATAGAAAGTTGGGTCTCAAGCTTGTTTCTCTTGAGTACAATTTCTCTTGCACGCCCAAGAAACCTTCCATGTCGGAACAAAATGAAACACATATTTGTAATATTAACATAGATACACAATGAATAATAACATAGATACAATGAAACTTGACTTCTATTAAATAAGAAATATGTTGAAACTGTAAAATGTAGACTGAAACAAGCTTGCTAGAATGGTGGCATCTTATCTCTAAGAAGAGATGTGACAACTACTCTCATTCAAAAGAAAATGAGTTCAATGAGGCTCCAAAGGCATTTTTACATCAAACATGAATTCCAAAACCATAGACATCCAAAAACCTAACCCTAGGAGATGAAGCACCAAAAGTCATGTAGGCCCCGTTGTGGTAAGTTGCTACATCAACTTCCCGAGGTCGTAACTTTTACATACAATATCTGTTTTAGGCATTCAATACCTCGTCAGAAAGGTCTATCCAAGAAGTACAACTTCCATTGGGGGATAACAATTGTTATAAGAAATCCCTAACCCCTCAAAAGTCCAAAAAACATTGTTTAGGGCCTCAAAATGGCCTTGAAAGTTTGGGACTAAAAAAACTGTAAAAAAAAACTACCAAAATGGAAAAATGTATGAGCGAGTTGGAAAAGGTGGGTGGCCACTGATATCCACATGGATCATATTCTATTGGATTTGGGGGCTTATTCAAGGCTCCATTTGTCTACAACTCAAAGCGGGCATGTGGAAACAACCACATGTTATCTCATCCCGTGAGGGCCATGTTTAAAAGCTACGTCATAAGGGGACCACTTTGGATTTATATACACTTGTGTCAAGGATCTTCAAGGATTCTTCAAGTGGACACATCATTATCACTTTAAGGGGATTATGGGGTTTTCTTTAGGGCTTATTCTGAGGTTGACATCAATGACAACCAATTTTCCAACATGATTGATAGGGTAAACCCCTTTGAGCTTATTTCAAGATCATGTAGGAGGAGGAATTGAAGGCACAAGAAAGTAAATGTGAAACTCTCTTTCATATATCTCTTTACTATTGGATATTTTGGGTTTTATGTTGAGTGGCTAGTGTTTTTATTGTTGGAAATGATCCATTTGAAGGCAAGTCTTTGCACATGAGAATGGATTTAGTGTGAGGATTTTGTCCCTCAGCCCTGGATGTAATCTTGATATTGGGGAATATTTTTGTTGTAATAAAAGATTGGATGTGGTGAACATTAATGTATTTTTTAATCCTATGAGATGATTGTTGAAGATGTGACTTGTTTCTTGGGTTGTTCATTCATTTGAAGGTTTTCTTTATTGGTCTTTTTCCTTGTCTTCTCATGTTATGGTTCTTCCTTTGTTATTTGGGTTGCATGTTATTTTAGCTTTAACACATTAGTTGTGATGGTGCATCTATTGCTATGGTTTTCACTCATTCTCATATAACTTAAGATATATTTGGACTAGTCATGGCACATCAACGTATGGCTTGACTATGTCTTCTTCACATATATTCAAGCCCTCTTTGTTTCTATTATTTGACTCCATAACCATTGGATTGACACTAGTCCTAGAAACCCACCACTCACTTAAATCTAAATAATATCTTACATATTTGTTTTATTAAGTTTAATTCTCCATCTATGTTTGATCCTTCATTGCGTAGACTTAGTAATCCTACAATCTACTTAGGGAAACCACCTTGTGCTAGAGGAGAATTGAAATAAAGTGAGAGAGGGAGCTCCTATGGTGATAATGGGTAGCCCCTTTGGGTTCCCCTGGGATTTCACTTGTGTTTTAGGGTTGAGTGGTTGTCCTAAAGTCTTATTATTGATTGATATCTTGAACCTCTACCACTGCATGTATCAAAGGACTTATAGATTCTACTATTTTGAAGTATATTTGGGTTGAGAGAACCATTCAATGCACCATAAGAGACACTTTTAGTTGGAAACCCTTTTTATTGCACTTGAAAATGTTTTTGGTTTACCAATATGCAACCATTTTTATTAGATCTGAAGGTTTACAATTTTATTACAGTTTTTTAAATCTCTTTTATCATGTTTTAATATTTCAATTTAGTTTTTTATTTTTTTTACCGATTTGCTCCCTTTCTAGTATGTATATGCTCTTTGTCATGTGCCTTGTGCAATCTCAGTAAATAAACAATAGAACATAAATCATTTTATTTTCTAGATATGCTCTTTGCTCTATGTCTTTTGCAATATTAACTAATCAGATATAGAGAGAAAACTAGCATTTCATGGGTAGAATAAATGAGATCTAACCTCGAGCTTATAAAGTTTCATACTTGTTTTTCTAGATAATTTTCTTGTTTTTTGTGCATCTATGTTGGACTTTTTTGTAGGAAAAACAAGGGCTTTGGAGGTAAGCACGCACTTTGAGGCAAATAGTTTAAAAAAAAAAAAACTCACATTCTCCTTCCTAACATTTGTTATATATTTTGCATTAGCTCACTTGGTTCTCCTTTTCATTATGTTATTTTTTGAAAAAAATCCTGTAACTTTGAGTTATAACATAACTTTATTGTAAAGTGCATTTCACTTAAATTATAAAAATGAATCACTCATAAAGTAACGTCAATGTTTTTAAAGTTACTTTTTGCATACAACTTTAATTTATAAAGTAATTTCATTGTAAAAGTGATTCTCACTTATTTTATAAAAGTGGGTCACATATTAATTAAAATAATTTATTTGTAAAAATAAGCTTATAGAGAAAGTTATAAAAGGAAGATAATTTTTTTTACTCAAGAATATCATTGTACATCCATCACCACATTGATCAACCTCCACTTTCCACATGGCAACTTGGTTATATTTTATGTCTTTCTTCTGTTGGGGACCTATAATTATAGGTAACTCGATTCTTCGACTGTTGATTTGGCGTTTCTCTCGTGATGACGAAGTCTGGCTCGGTTGATCCCGTTTCTCCCCTCCATTCATTTCGTTCGCTCCCCCATCACCCTCCTGCATCCTTCATCCACGTTGCGCCCTCACTCCCTTGTCCTTTTACCCCGTTGACTACCTCTGGCCAATCTTACCCCACCATGAATAAACAGACTCAGGTTAAAAACATTAAGTTAATAATACTAGTAATAAAGTTTAGTATAAGATAATTTAAAATAAAATAGTTAGACTAACTATTAATTAATTAATTAATAATTAAATTAATTTAACAACTAGATTAGTTTTTAGATTAAATAAAACAAATTAATAAAATAATATAAAACATATATTAAAATAAAAAACATAAAAAACAAAACAAAACATAATAAAATACATAACAAAAAGTAATAAAACAAATTAAAAATAAAAAACAAAATTAAAAAACATAAAATAAAACGAAACATATAACAAAACATGTAATAAAATAATATTAAAAAATAAAAAAACATAAAAACTAAACTAACCTAAATCTACCCACCCAAATACCCCCCCGCACATTCTTTACATCAATCAACATAAAACAAAACAAATCAACGGTCATGAAATTTTCCGGACCCCCCCTCACCATCCGGAGTTTAACGAGAGGGGGGGTACGGAATGGTTGTATACCAAAACCACCCCCCATACAGGTGTCGGCTCCCTATTCCAGCAGACCCCCCCCCACCTAAAACCTCTTACCACCTTAGGGGGGTCCGGAATACCACCCATCCCAAAAAAAAACCGCTTTTGTCATTTTTCACCTATTTTCGCCTGTTCAACATGTCTTCGTCTGAGGCCTTTTCTGGGAAAATAAAAATGAATTTTAAGAAATAGAGAGAGGTTTTTCTCTATAACAGGATGAAGAACAAAAAACTCTCTCATTTTTTTCACAAGTGCCACGAGAAGGGAGAATCAAATCCATCTTCGAGGCCCTTTTTTCCAGATTTTCACTTTTCCATTACAGTTCTGATTTTGCGGGAGCTGTTACAGCCAGCTGGAGGCGAAATTGGCGAAACCGAAGGAGGTTTTTGTCCAGAACATGCCCATCTACAATAACCTCCTTCAGTGTTTTTGCAAGTGTCAGCGTTGAAGAGAAAAAAATGTCTGTTCGGACCCATTTTTCGCAGAAATTAGGCCCATCTTTCATTTCAGGCAGTTCCAAATTTTTAGGGATTTATGGCTATTTTTGGCCGAGGCGGTTGAAACTGACTTCTGAAACTTATGAGGAGGTCTATCCTATTTATTCATATGATTTTAATGTAAATAGGTTCGACTTGTAAATTTTTTCCTTTTTTGGCTGGACTGTGGACCTTGCTACTCCAGGAGGTTTTGTCTGTAATTTTTAAATGATTAACCAATAACAGAGAAGTGGATTTACAAGATTCTCGTGTAAGAGCATTGGTGGTGTGTTCCTTGTCTGTTTTCAGTTATTTTTTGCTATCATTCAAGCACTTTCATTTCTTATTGTTGAAATAGAGTAATGGAGAAGAATTTATGTATGCATACTCTTTGTCCAATTTTTCAGTAATCTATATGTTATTCATCTAAAGCTTTACAAAGGAATTCTTAACTGCTCCTATGTTCAGTGGATTTCTCCCTTTTCATCCCATTCATCCGCACTAAATCTAATACGATCCAACAGTTGTTACTATCTAGCCCTGTGGAGACATTTGCCTCTGGAGTTGAGTTGATCCTTATCTTATAAACAAACCCCATAGCCCAATGGTGATCTGAGCAACTTGTCAACCAAACCCTCATCTAAATATTTCAAAAAAAAAAACAACCCCATACTTTCATAACTAGCCTAATATCTCTTCAAACAAAGTTATATCAGACAAAGAGATCCCTCTCTGAGTCTTGGAGGGCTAGATCCAAGACTCGAAGTGGTTTTGATGTTGCCTATGTGACTGCCTCTTCAGCCTTGGGAAAATTACAGAGTGCTAACATCTTCAAAATGGTATAACTTTGACGTCCAGACTTCATTTTCAGTGTCTTTTTTTTAACTACCTATTTTTTCAATATCTTTCCAATTGGACTATTAACTATTATATTATGGCTAGTCCAAGTAATCTCCTGCTTACTAGTTCAAACTACTTCTCATGGAAATCACGTATGGAGGATATACTATGAAGTAGGAGACTTTACTAGGTTACCTTGGGAACAAAAAATGCCCTTCTTAATGCATTAAAGAGAGAGTCAAATGGGACAATAAAAATGATGAAGCACATGGATTAATCAGAATGCCCATCTTTAGTGATATTTAGTGTCACCTTCAAGGAATCAAGACTCTAGATGTAGCATGGAAAAATATGGATATTGTGTTTGGTAAGCATAATGAGATTCAATCCCACCAATTCGAAAATTAATTGATTGCTTTAAATCCCATTGATTTATCTTACATTGAAGATTTTTTTATCTAAGTTCAAAACAATTAGAATTTTACTCATAGAATGTAAAATAATCAAGATAGATGACCAACTTATATATGATATTATTGATAATCTGGGTACTACCTATTCTATTTTTGTATCCACTTTTCACTCCACCAGATAAGGTCTTATTAGTCAAGAGGCTAGCTACACAATTCTCTCTCTTGAAGTTTTTTTTTTATTCTTTGATTAGAGGGGAACATAATCTCTTGCATCTTGGAGTGATCAACAATGTAGATACATCTAACAAAGCCTTAGTGGAAAAACAAAAGAATAAATTTAAGAATCCAAAGAACCAACATCCTTGTAACAATAAACAAAACAAGGATCCCAAACCCTCTTAGCCAGATTCTACTCTCATTGGTGACAAAGGAACTAAATTAAAAGGCAAGAGGACTAAGAGAAATTGTAATTTTTGTGGGTGAGGTGGTCACGTGGATTCTAAATGTTTCAAGAATATGGAAACCTTAGAAACAACAATGAAGAAACACATCATCAATATTGATTCATTTTCTTGTAACTTTTCTTCTCATGGACATGCACTTTCTGCTTCTGTTTTTTTCTTCAATGCAACATCTACTTCTTCTATAAAAGAGTGGCTTATTGATTCTAGAGCACCTTATCATACGGCTAAGGATAAAGTCATATTTTATATTCTTAATGAATGTAACACAAAACAAATATTTGTTGGTGATAATAGATCTCTTAGTGTTGTAGGGTTTAGAAGAATTCAACTAGATGATGGTCATTTTTAATGATGTATTATGTGTTCCACATATTTCCTACAACTTCTATCATTGTATCAAACCACTCATTTAGGTGAAGGTAAAACAATGTAATTTTCACATCCCCGAGTTATTATAAAGGATTTAAAAAATCCTGAGCATGTCTTATCAACTGAAATATTGATGATATTACCAAGCTATATAGATTTGATAATTATGGGTCATCATCTCTTCCATTAGTTTTTATTTCTCATAACGATGACTTGAGAAAACTTTGGCATGAACAATTTAGTCATCTAAATTATCATTGATTGTAACACGTATGTAATAAGAATATAAAGATTGGTCTTCCTCTTGTTTCTTGTAGAGATAGTGCTTGTTTTGGTTGTCTTCTCAACAAACATTGTCGAGGTAGTTTTGATAAGCATGCCTCTTGGCACACCTCGAGCCCCTTGTAACTTGTTCATAGTGATTTGTCTGGTCTACTTCCTTTTACTTGTTTCTATGAATTCAATTGCTTTTTAACTTTCATTAATGACTTCTACAAACACACTCGGGTTTATTTCTTAAAACTTAAGAGATAATTTTTTGACATGTTTTTGGGCTACAAAGCCCTTGTAGAAAGAAAATATGGACATCAGATTCATAAGTTAAGAACATATAATGGAGGCATATATGTTAATTTCAAATTCACAACTTACTACACTACATCGGGAATTCAAATGCAACATATTGTTTCATATACACTACAACAAAATGGTGTTGTTCATAGAAAGAATCTTACAATAATGGA
Organism: Picea engelmannii; assembly: GCA_009831015.1. Taxonomy (NCBI): domain Eukaryota; kingdom Viridiplantae; phylum Streptophyta; class Pinopsida; order Pinales; family Pinaceae; genus Picea; species Picea engelmannii. The sequence goes on from ML812118.1 coordinate 130,377, forward strand.
AATGACAAATTATATGATTCAATCTAAGGGATTACGTCCTCATTTTTGGGCGGAAGCCATTAATTGTGCAAATTAGATAGTTTTTTTTTTTGTTAATAAACACGATCCTTTATATTGCCATTAAAGAGTATACAAAAATCCTACTGTTGGCCTGCCAATAGGGAAACCAGACCAACAACAGTACCAAAAATTGTCTGAAGGTTGATGAAATATCTGTCTCTTGAAACTAAAAGACTGAATGTAGCTATTTCTAGGACTATGATCATAACAAAAAACTATTCTATAAGGAAGGGTGCTAAAACCAGACCTTCCATATAAACCAATTTGCTAAGAAACCTTATAAACATGAGAATAACTAAGAAGAAGAGGTACTCTTCACCTCGAGCACCTGGGGTTGAGGCGCTTCCACAGTCGAGAGGTCCATTCTAGCTATTCTTCGTGCCAACATGTTCATTTTGTGATCTAGAAGTTGAAGCTTATTCTGCATTTCATCAAGTTGGAGCATAATTTATTGTTTGTATTATTTATGGTCGGTTAGATTTTTCCCCAACAACAATTTCATCTACCAGTAAATTTCGACGATCTTCAGATACTAGGTCTCTATAGAGAGAATGCCACCAGTGTTCGGGACCCATGATCTAACATCTTCAAGGAACTCTTCATATGTAACGAAACGCCTAAGGACATGAACATTCACTTCAACAAGGTTAATATCGACTCAGATATGAGGAGGGGTATGGGCCTGGTAAGACTTGGCCGAATTCTCAGTAACTATGATAAGTTGAGATCTAGAGCACCCTCTATGGTGACTGGAGGAGCTTCCCCGAGAGTTACCACCTCGCGCCATGGAAATAGTTGATAGGGGTGGGTGAGAGGATATATAGAAGGAGGGAGGATGAGAGCTCGATAATTCAGGTGGTTGACAGAGAAGACAATAGGGATTGGGGGCGAACGAAGGTTTTGGGGCCGGGATCGAGGGGGATAAGGAATGAAGAAGCCAATCATTATGAGGGGAATCATGCTAAGGAGATCTCTATAATAGCCATGGTAATGAATAGTCAAAGGAGTAATGGCAAAGGTCATGATGAAAGCAGGGAGGGTGATACATAAGACATTCCAGATGAGAGCATGTCGGCTATGGTAGATCTCTCGACAAGGATGGACAATGTCTTCATTAGAGTTTGGAGGCTAGGTTGTACATGCAGGATGATCAATACTTAGTTTCATAGATTGATGGAGTGTGAGTGGGAGAGAGGGGATGGGTGTTGGTCTCAGGAGGAGATGTCTGTCGACTAGGCCTGGGTGGCAGCCCCGAGGTCGGTCGCTTTCCTACCACCCAATACGAGGGAGTGAAAATTATGTAGTTAATCACACTACCAAAAATGATTTAAAAGATATAACACTGGAAGAAGCATGGAGTAAATTTAAACCAAATGTAAGCCACTTTTGTGTGTTTGGTAGTGAAGCGTGGGCTTACATTCCTATTGAAAAAATGAAAGCATTACAACCTAAGAGTGAGAAGTGCATTTTTGTTGGACATTCTGAAGATGTAAAAGGTCATGTAATTTTTTAACCTAATTCTAATGAAATTATTATTAGGAGAGATGTTAAGTTTGATGAATTTATCTTGGCCTATGAACCTAATTTGGCGGTTGTGCCATCTTTTACTTGCAAGCCATCTTTGATGATTTTTCCATATTCTATTCCCAAATTCTCTTCTAGTGATCCTACTTTGGTTTCTTCTTCAGATGATGAGAGTGAGGATAAAAATCCACTTTTTCCTACTCACTTCCTCTCATTGAGTTCATTGAAAATGAACCTGCACTAGAACCATAGCTTCCTAGATGGTTTTTTATAACATGAGAAGTGGTTGGTGATCTTGTCGGTGATCCTTTAGATTGGCAGTGTACACATTCATATTTATAGAAAGCCTCTTTTATTTTGGCTCAAGTTTTAGAGACTCGTGATCTATAAACATTTGCAGAAACTTCTATCCATCCAAATTGGGACTCAACAATAAATGAGAAATATCATTCCTTAATGGAAAATGATACTTGGGATCTTATACCTCTTTCGAAAGGAAGAAAAATTATCAAATTTAAATGGGTGTATAGAACGAAGTATGCATCAGATGGAAGCGTTGAAATACATAAGGCTCAATTAGTTTCCAAAGGATTTTATCAAGTAGAAGAGATTGATTATAATAAAATATTTGTCCCCATAGCCAAAATGAATTCCACCCACCTTGTTCTATCCCTTGTTGCTTCATATATATGGGAGGTCCATCAGATGATTCCTAAATCTTCCATCTTGCAATGGGATTTACAATAAGAAATTTACATGGAATGACCTCCTGGATATATTTAGAATTACTCTAGCCTTGTTTACCACCTTAATAATTCTCTCTATGGCCTTAAGCAAGCTCCTTGGGCTTGGTATGCTAAAATGACTAGCTTTTTTCTTGAAACTAGATTTTCTAGATGTCATTCTGACCCCAATGTCTATACCAAGAAATTAGATAACCATATCATAACACTTGTTCTTTATGTTGATGACCTTATACCCACTAGTAGTGACCCCAAACTTTTAACCCATGTGAAATCCAGCCTTAAGAAGAAATTTGAAATGATAAACTTAGACACTTGCATTATTTTCTTGGTCTCCAAGCCTTGCAAACCGAGGAAGGAATTTCCCTTTCCCAATTCAAGTGTGCACGTGCCCTTCTTCACCACTTCCACATGGAAGATTATAAACCGACCCCATCTCCCTTCCATTCTAGATTCAAACTTATTTCCACATACACTACACTTAATGTAGATACCACTTTGTACCATTAGTTAGTTCGTATCCTTTTGTATTTGACTCATGCATATCCTGATATTTCCTCTTTTATTGGTTTTGTTTCTTGATATATGAAAACAACCCATGAGAACCATTGGAAAGCAAAAAAAATGATACTTTGGTATTTTAGGGGTACAATTCGGTTTGGGATACCTTACTATTTAATGGGGACTCCTTTGTTGGTTGGCTTCACCGACTTCGATTGGGTTGGTGGCCCTGATGATTGGAAGTCTAATGCAGGTTGTGTTTTTAGTCTTAGTTCCAAACTTGTCACTTGGGATTGTAATAAGGAAAATTCCCTCGCTCTTCCTTCCACAAAAGAAAAGTTTTGAGCAACAATTAATGCAAGTCAAGAATCCTTGTGACTTTGATAGATCCCTTCGGATTTTGGATTCTAGAAGCAACATCTGACCACAATCTAGTGCGATAATTAGAGTGCCATTTAAATTGCCAAATATCTAGTTCCACATTAGCACAACAAACGCATTGAGCTACGTATGAAATTTATTAGAAATATTATTTAGGATCACCTTCTCAAAGTGCACTCTTCCCCTACAAATAATCAAGTTACAAACATTTTCACAAAGTCACTTATAGAAGAAAAGTTTTCCAAACTTTGATTTAATATGTTAGGAGTTCAAGAAGTTGTCGATAAGGGGGGATAGGCTCTAATGAATATTTCCTTCTCCTATTGTGTCACCTTTATAAATCCTTCAATTCTATCCCAAGTTGTTCTTAAGGGGGGATGCTAGGATATTTAGACACTTAGAAGTTATTTAAGAGAAACTTGGTCTAATGTGTCTTTAAGTAAAGTATGTTTCTTTTGTATGAATTGTAATTAACTAATCTGAAAATCATGGTTATGTTCTAAACATAAAGTGATTTGATGGTTCATCTTATTCTCGATAGTAATGACTATATTGATATGTGGATTAGCACCCGATTAGTCCATGATCTCTATTTAAATATCATGGAGGGTCATTCATTGATGATCAATTGTGAGAAACTAATGTGTAAATTATTTTCCTTTTGCATTAATATATTACCTCAAGTGGTTGCATTAGTTGGCCCCACGGATTGTTTCCCTCTATAAGGGTTTAAACCATGTAATACATTGGTGTATTTATGTTTAATATGTTTTTGTGAGCGACTTCCTTAAGGTGTTTGACTTATGTGGATATACCCTACTCATCAAACAAGAAGGTAGTTGACACTACAAACAATTGACATATTGTATTTGAGAAATATACATGGTCCTAGAATGTTGTTGTAAGAGCCTTACCTATTATAAAACCACTTTTTTAAGATGGGTAGTTTCTTAACCCAATCAAGATGAGTTGGTCAGAGTGTTTGGGGACTATTGGGGTTAAGTTTTGAAGCATTCATAGAGTGTGAAAGGGAGAATGGTCTAAGTCGAGGTATGATATTTAGAAGTATGAGTATATGACCAACCTAAATGGGACTATTGTAAAACACTAATTATGTGACCCATAGGTGCAACAAATATTTGCAAATCTGAGTACACATGGGACCATTTATAGAGGTGCAATTCTTTAAGGATGGTGTGGCACTAGTTACCTTTTCCTTCAAGAGCACTCCTAATTGGGTGGATGAAAATGATATTTTTCTTTATTAGTCAGTTAAGATCAACTTGGTCTAATGTGTCTTTAAGTAAAGTGTGTTTCCTTAGTATGCATTAGTATGAATTTGTAGTTTTGTAATACAACGGTCATGATATGTTATAGACATAAATTGATCTAGCAGTTTATATTCTACTCGATATTAATGACTATATTGATCTATTGATTAACACCTGATTGGTCCATGATATCTATTTAAGAGCATGGAGGGTAATTTGATAATGATTGATTGTGAGAAACTCATTTGTAAAATTCTTTTCTTTTGCATAAATATATTGTCTCAAGTGGTCACACTTGCTGGGGTCATGGAGTGTTTCCCTCTTTGGGGGTTTTAACCACATAATACACTAATGTACTAATATTCAATATATTTGTGTGAGAAATTGTTTAAGGTGTTTGACTTGTTTGGAAATACCTTTTTTTCAAACATGGTATTAGAGATCGTATGAAGACCCGCTCCCATTGTTGATCGATATCATGAACATGTGTCGTTGCATGCATCAAAGTATTTATGGGTTTTGCTATTTATGTGCATTTATAGGATGAGAGGGATATTCCATTGTGTTTAAAGCACTAATTTCAATTGGAAACACTTTTGATTTCACCTGAAAAGTTTTCATTTGTTCAAGATATGGCTATTCTTATTAGAATTGGAGGCATTCATTACAATTGTTTTTAATATATACTATGTTAATATTTCATTTTTTTTGTTTATATTCTCGATTTGCTACTCTTTTTGGTATGTGCATGCTCTTTTTCATGTGCTTCATGCAATCTTGACAAATCAAAAATAGAGTGTAAAGTGTTTCCTTTTTGCATATGCTCTTTTTTTTGCGCCTTCTATCATCTCAACAAATCATAAACAAAGAGAGAAGTTTCATTTTAGAGAAGGTTAAATGAGATCTAACTTCGATCTTGTAAAGTTTCAGTTTTTATTTTTGAAATTTCGTTTGTTTTTGTGTGTAGTTGTGTTTAAGTTTTTTGCAAGCAAAAACAAGGGTTTTTGGGGTGAGCACACACTTTACGGCAAAAAAAAAACTCTCCTCTTTCATAATACTTGTTATGTATTTTACATTAACTCACTTGATTGAAAGTTACTTTATTAAATAAGAGATCTCAAGTTCAAGTCTTTCTTTTCATTAAGTTACTTTTTGAAAAAGTTAATGGAACCTTAAGTTATCACTTAAATTATTAAAGTGTATCACTATAAAGTAATTTTAATGTTTTTTAAGTAATTTTTAAATGCAACTTTAATTTCTAAAGTAACTTCATTGTAAAAGTGATCCTCACTTATTTTATAAAAGTGAGTCACTTCATGTAAAAATAACTTATTTGTAAAAGTGAGCTTATAGGCAAAGTTAGAAAGAAGAAGAGAATTATTTTTACTCATCGACTTCATTGTGCATCCATCACCATGTGAACCAACCTATACCTACTTTGATCACCTTTCCTGATTTTCTTAAAAATGACATAACTTTGACATCCTAATCCATTTTCAATGCCATTTTTTAAACTATCTATTTTTTTCGAAAGCTTTCCATCAAGATAATTATTTTTTTCTTTTGATGCCATATATATTACCTCCATATTTTAATATGGATAGTTCAAGTGCCTTTTTTCTTACCCTTTCAAACTACTTCTTAGGAAATTTTGTATGGAGGATGTATTACAAAGTAAAGAACTTTACTAAATTTCCTTGGAAAAAGAAACTGCCCTCATTGATGTCTCAAAGAAAGCTAAATGGGACAATAAAATGAGAAAGAATGTGGATTAACTGGAATGTCCATCTCTAGTGATTTACGGTTTCACCTTTATGGAATTGATTACCTATATGAAACTTGAGAAAACCTAGAAATTGTATTTCGAAAGCACAATGATATTGGATCCCACTAAATTGAAAACCAATTGACTTCTCCTAGTGATTTCTCTTGCATTGCATATTATCTATCTAAGTCCAAAAGACTCAGACTTTTACTTGAAGACTACAAAATAAAAATGAAGGATGACTGAAGTATATATGATATTCTTGCTAAGCTTGGTAGTGCATATTTTGTTTTCCTATCTACTTTTCAATCCACTAGAGAAGCTTTAGGGGATACTTACAAACCACCCTCTCTTGAATCTTTTTGTGATTATTTGGTTAGAGAGAAATATAAGCTCTTGAATCTTGGACTGATTAACACTACAAGTACATCTAAAAAATCCTTAGTATCCCAACAGATGGATAAATCCAAGAATACAAAGAAGAAACATCCTCGCAATAACAAACAAAAGAGGGATCTCAAACCCTCTCAACTAACTCCTACTCCCAATGGTGACAATGGACCAAAATAAAAAAGTAAGAAGATTGAGAGACATTGCAATTTTTATGGGAGATATGGTCATGTATAATCTAAATGTTTTAAGAAGATGGAGGCCTTAGAAGCAAAAATGAAGAAGCACAACATCAATCTTTATTCTTTTTCTCCCTAATTCTTCTTCTCACAGACATGCACTTTCTTTTTCTATTTTTTCCTTCAACACAACATCTACTTCTTCTTCTAATGAGTGTCTTATAGATTTTGGGGCATCTTATCATATGTCTAAGGATAAAGCCATTTTTTCTGATCTTAATGAATGTACCACCACAAATATTTGTTGGCGATGATAGATCTCTTAGTTTCGTAGGGTCTATTGACACTCGAAACTGAAATGGGTTGCAGCAAATCAATCCTGAGGCAACCTCGAACCACTTTGGATTGGAAGGCTGCCCCCCCCCCCAAACCCGAGAGGGATATCTCGAACAATGTCACAATATGATTTTTAAAAAGCGTGAAAAAGGTGGGCATATTTATGGGTGAATGATGGTCTTGGATTCTTAAAGTTTGGGGGTTAAACCAGGGAAATGGTCCATTGGGCATGGAGTCAAGTGAAAATCGAAGAAAGGAGACAATAGCAGAGATCAAATAACTTGCGGAAAGTGAGGCAAAGTAAGTCTATCTTTCAGCGCTTTGATTGTCATGATGCAGTAGCGGAAAGAAAAGGAAAGGCCGATGTAGCAGAGAATATATGCAGAATTCCAGAAATGTAGACTGGTCTTACACCCGTTGATAGTTGGTGCAGAGGAAAGGCAACAAACAATTACAGAAAACCATAATCCATTCATTATAGTAGTGGTCGTACTAAAGTATAATGAAGCACATCAGTGAGAAGAAAACGAAATGAAACACATTTGTGACGGAATAAGGAAGAAATAACATTATGAAAATGATAACACATCAACTGTGAGTAAGTAGCATATCAAATGAATTCCAAACTAATTTAACACAGCTGAAAAGGAGAAGAAAATGCTGAAAGAAATCAACCGTGATGAATCTCACAGTCACAAGGAAAAAATCATGTTTATTACTCCAATCTAGTTTACAAAATAACTCATTCATTACAATGAACCCCTCTTCGAAAGAGGTTTTCCCCTGCGCTGCACTCATGCGCCCCCTCTTTCGTGTTACATACATCATTCTTTAAAAAGAGAAAAAATCTAACATAAAACTCTTAGCATTCCAGGAAATATGAACCGGTTCACCTTCTCTGGAATTTTGTGGCTGCTAGATGCTCTGCCAACACTTTTGAGCCGTTACTAAGTGGGGTATTTCCAACTGGGATAAATCTTTGCATTTGATTTTGTTTTAAAACCTCCAAAAATCTGAGAAGGCTTCCAACCAATGCGTAGGACTGTCGCTTCATTTTCCTCTGCTTCGTTTGCTCGACTGCAGGCTGTGGAACGTGATCGCCTGCGCGTCTGCCAGCACCCTCCATGACCGTATAATGGGTAAACGTTGCATTGTTTTGGCCCCTCACATCTTCTTAACGGCCACCTCTCTGTCAGATGATAAAATTCCCTTGTAAACTGTCCCGAAGCTTCTTTTTCCAATGATTTCGCTGAAGTTGTGTGGCAGTCGCCATCTCCTCTACACTGAAGACACAGGGTTTTGTTGGATTTGACATGATAATTGTTGAGTTAGCCATCATATCCACACCATTTTCTCGCTCATTTTCCATTCCATTGCTTTCGGTTGTGACACATTCTTTTTTTCTTGTTGCCATACATAACAATGCTTGCTAGAGCGCTGATTAAAAATCCTCTTAGTGTTAGTCCGAGGATAACCTTCAATTTATTATTGTTTGAATGCATTGAATTATGTGGATTACATTCCCTCTTACTCTTAAGTAGGAATGGGTTTCCAGAGTAACTAAGTTTCAACGAGCAATCGTGGAGAAGTTGCGCAGGAATTGCACCGCTGAAATTATTGTTCTCTAGCTGCAACTGTATTCACAGACAGATACTTGACACAGACGAATACAAGGATAGAATGCATGGCAGGGAGGTTTCTCATGAAATGTGCAAATATTGTTGAGACTCCTTGTGCTAGTTCTGTGTATAGAAGCCCGATCCCTGGAACTTTGGTCACATCTAGACTCGAACCCAGGCTCAAGATGTACTCTGATGACACCTTATGTTCTACTTCGTAGGCATATATCTTTACATGGACATAATGCCACACATACATTACAAATAATAATACTGCAGCAAAATCTAATGGAAGGTATCCCCCTTGGGGGAACTTGTACAACACTGCTGAGAAGTATGTGAATTTGATTGCTCCAAATACAGTGACGAAGATAACGACCAACAATAGATGAGTCTGCCATATCATAAGCATTACCAGTGTGAGGAGGGATGAATTGACGATCATAACCCCAACCATGACTATGCCATAGGTGTTGCCGATCTTGGTAGTATCTTTGAAAGAATTCGTAACAATAATGCATGCCAGCATGAGGATGTAGTTGATTTCTGGAATATACACTTGGCCTTCATGTTTAGATGAAGTGTGTACCATTGTAACCCATGGAAAGCATCCAAGGGACATGGATTGCTTTATGATAGAAAAAGTGGCAGAGATCATTGCTTGGCTCACATATGCACAGATTAAAGCAGGGTACACTATTCCAGTAAAAGCAACCTGAATTGAGCGAACAGAAAAATGACCCAGGTCTAGAAACATAGCTTCAATTCCTGTTATACACAGAACTATTCCTCCAAGTGAAATCCAAGCCTGCTTTGAATTTCTTCTGAAGTATTCAAAGATATATTTGGGGTAGAAAGTTGTATCATATTTTGCGATGTTGTAGATGCCAATGAAGGCAATAAATGAGTACCAGCTTTTTGGGTTCCAAATCTCTGGACAGAGAAGAGTATAACTATGATCGCCACAGATATCATAGCCACCATCTCCTGGCTGATTGAATTGTCAACATTTTGTATCCCTTGAACTGCTGATATCACTGAGATACAAGGAGTGAGCACACCATCTCCAATAACCATGGAGGTACCAAGAAGGGCTAGTATGAGCAAAATTGTCTTAGCTGCATCACTTTTTTCTAAAGAGTCTTTTATATTCAAAGCTCGTTTGAGCTCTTTGTTGGGCACTGCAAGCTTATATGATGAAATCTCTCTATCCTCTGCTTGTTGATTGGGAACAACGCTCACTTTTGCATGGAGACATATTAAGGAATAAAGTGCAAACGTCCCACCATCTCCATTATCATTGGCCCAAAGTACAATAAAAACGTATTTGAGAAGTGGAAAAAGAGTGAGCGAGTAACTATGAGAGACAGAGCACCAAGAACATCATCTGGATGACTGATACCATCTGTAAAAGTGGAAGAAAACACATAAAGGGGAGAAGTTCCTATATCTCCATAAACGACCCCAATACTCTGAAAATCCAAATGGAGAATGGAAGTCACTGTGACCAGATTCTTTATGCCTTGGAGACTGGCTATGTGGTGGTATACAAGCATCCTTGCTAATGGCTCCTGGAGGTTCGTTCTTTGAAGGTAACTGTCCAAAATCAGACAGATTGGCATTGTATTCCGAATCCAACAGAATATTGGATGTTTTAAAATCTCGATAAATCACTGGTCTTTCAGCAGATTGAAAAACTCCAGATTCTATAAAATATACACAATTTGACCTATTTGCTTCACCCAATACCTTAAGAAGACGTACAGATTTCACTTAAATGGGTTCAACCTTCAAGTCAGTCTTCTCTATTATGTAGCGCTGAGTTAAATCGGAAATCTGTTACAACAGGGTCTAGAACAATTTAGCCAAATGATGGCCATTTTAAGGATGTACTATATGTTTCAAGTCTCTCCTACAACCTTCTATTAGTATATCAAATCACTCATTTAAGTGAAGGGAAAACAATAGTTTTTTCACCTCACCAAGTTGTAATCAATGATTTAAAAGATCTTAAGTACGTCCTAGCAACTAGAATTGTTGATGATATTACCAGGGTTTACAGATTTGACAACTTTTGGTCATCTTCTTTTCCATCAATTTTTATTTCTCATAGCAATGACTTGAGAAAACTTTGGCATGAGTGATTTGGCCATCTAAACTACCTCTCATTGTAGTAGTGATATAATCAAAGTATATTTATCGGTCTTCCTCTCATTTCTTGCAAAGATGGTGTTTTTATCGACTATATTCTCAACAAACGCCATCGATATAGTTTTGAAAAATGTGTCTCTTGTCACATATTATCCCCCTTACAACTTGTTCATAATGATTTGTGTGAACTTCTTCCTTCTCCGATTTCAATTACTTCTTCATTCATGACTTTTCCAAGCACACTTGGGTTTATTTATTAGAACTTAATAGTGGAGTTTTTGACATGCTTTTGACATACAAGGCCCTTGTATAGAAAAAAATTGGACATCGATTGCAGAAGTTAAGAACAAATAATGGAGGTGAACAAGTTAACAACAAAATTACAACTTATTTCACTACACAGGGCATTCAAATGAAACACACCATTTCATATACACCATAATGAAATGGTTTTATTGAGAAAAATAATCACAGATTAAAGGAAATGGAAAAATGTATGATCCAATCTAAAATATTAAGTCTTCATTTTTTTGGCAAAATCCATTAATTGTGCAATTACATAGTCAATCACACTCCCACAAAGGCTTTAAAAAATATAACACTAGAAGAAGCATGAAGTAAAATTAAACCAGATGTAAGACACTTATGTTTTTTTGGTAGTGAAGTGTGGGACCGCATTCCCATTGAGAAAAATAAATCATTACAACCTAAAAGTGAGAAGTGCTTTTTTTTGGATATTATGAAGATGCAAAAGGGTATAGACCAAGAAAAAATTTAGGGGCGGAGTTTCACCCATGGACGAAATTTGGGGGTTTGAAATTTTCAATGGGTGATTTTTTTGTATAGAAGGGGTTTACTATTGTTATCCTGACATTTATTAAAAAAAATTATCGATAAAATAGTTATCCCACCTACAGATATGAGAGAGGGAAAATAAAAACCATTTTTACCATATGAAATTCTAATTAAACCCTTCATTCACACCCAATTTATAAGAATGGAGGTTTATGGGAGTTATTTCCCCCTTTATCCTTCTTGTAAATGGAGCTTATAGTTACATTCACCCCCAATTTGTGGTTTGAAGGTAATGTTTACTCAAAAATTCCCCATAGTTCACAGATTCATGCATTATAGGGAACAATTTCAACCCTGTATAATGCCTTTCCTAGCTTACTGAATGACCTACCCACATAAAATGATCTGGATTATTTTCGGCATGAAATGAGAGCAGAGATATAATAAATAAATGCACAAAGATATCTCGGATATCCAATAATATAACATAAATGTATCAGAGATGCAACCATAAACACAGAGATACAGTAATACACAATTTTCTATTAATGAGCGAAAATGTACAAAGACTGTAAAAATACAGGGTGAAAGACTTGCTAGAATGGTGGCAGCTTATCTCTGAGAAGAGATGTGACAACTACTCTCATTCGCAAGAAGATGATTTTACAATGAGGCTCCAAAGGCCTTTTTATCATAAATAAAATCCAAAACCCTAACCCCGGAAGATGAAAAGCCAACAATTTTGTGGACCCCGTTTTGGGTAGTTTGGTGTATCAACTTCTCGGGGGTGTAACTTTGGCATACAATCTCCATTTAGGGTGCACGATATATTGTTGGAAAGGTATCGTCAAGGAGATTCATTTTGGGGGCTCAATTAAATCCTTTAGCTATCATTGAGAAGGTCGATCCTGAAAAGCCTTCATTTAGGCCCTCAAAATGGCACCGGAAGTTAAAAACTGCTAAAACTAGTAAATTGCCAGAAAATTGTTTTGAGCCAGTGGGAAAAGGTGGGTGGCCACCGATATCCACTTGGATCAATCCTACCTACTTAGGAAACAATGGTCTCCATTGTGTTGGGTTCTCGGGGGAGAGGGAAAAGAGTTTGTTGAATCTGCATCTTGATGAGTTGCTTGCCTTCTTGGAGAAGTTGCATTGCTTATCTTGTTGAAGGTTGTCATGAACATGTGGCTGGAAGGGTTGAACCTTTTTAACCATTCTAGCTACATGAGATGCATGTGTGCATAAGGAATCTTTACACTTTGCTGCAATCTTTTCGACCTGCTTCTGTTGGATAGAAGGTGCTTAGGCTGAGGCTGTAGTGGTTGCAGTATCTTTATGTTCACCTTTTGAACAAATTGTGAAGAATCTGAATTTTGTAGTATCATATACTACCTTTAAACACTGTTTAGGTGCAACATTAGTCGGAACTACCTCTAGTATTCTGTAGAGATGACCCCCCAGAGAAACAATGACACTACGGAGTCGAGACTCATAAACAACATGGCACTTCCACATATATGGTTGGCCCAAAAGAACATCACAGATACATTGGAGAAACATCACATAATACCTCATCCTTGAAGGGATGGATGTCGTATGAGAATCGACACTATTGGCTGAAACGAAGATCTCGTCCCTGACGAAGCCACCTGATGTTGTATGGTTGCGAGTGTGGTGTTGTCGACAATCCCAACTGTTTGACGACCTTTACTAAGATGAGGTTCTTATGGCTTCCACTATCAACAATAAAACGTAGTGGGGTCCCCTTCACCCACATATGTGAATCAAAAAGGTTTTCCCCCTCTTCAGGATCTGTTGGTTCTTCTGGTTGAATTGTTGTGGTCGCGACAATAGCAATGGGGTCTACGTCGATGATCTGTCTTTTACCATTATTTTCAAAATCAGATTCTGAATCAGGATTCGGCTCCTTGTCTTTGATCTTGGCCACCAATGACTATTTTGAGTTACATTCCTCGATGTTGTGCCAAGGGATTTTGTGGAAATTGCACCATTTTCCGGTGTCCTTCTTTATCTTCCCGTGACCCTTGTTTTCCTGTGGCTTGGACTAGTTTTTGGAAGACTGTTTGTTAGGGTCATCTTTATCATACTTTGGTTGTTTCATATTTGCAAACCCAAAATCCCATTTGTTGTGGTGCTTAAATTTTTTCTCGATTTTAACAACATATCGATAAGCAGCACCGAGTGATGAGATGTCAAGAAAATACATTTCAATTTGGATGTATCTATGTAGAGCCCCACAGTATTTCAGAACCAAATGTCGTTCAGAGTCTTTGATACTCAGCTTGGTGCACAAGGTATGGAAGGTATTGGTGAAATCCAGAACTGCTTGGCCCCTCTCTTGCCGCAGTGTGGTCCATCAAATATACTAGTCCTCATAGTTGCCAACATGGTAATATTGTTCCTTTACCACGTCCACAAAAAAATACCAAGTGGGATCGACCCCATATATTCTAGACTCTTCTGTGAAACTTTGCTCCCAGTAATTTTCCCACCAATGTTTGACATGGGGGATATCTTTAAGGAGTGTGAAGGTGATATTTTCCCCATCGAAAAAATGGTGAACAGAGAAATAACCTTCTAGTAGATTTAACCATTTGCCTAGGGCATCCGCATCTATCTAACCTTCAAATACAGGAATATCAAAATTAACCTATACCTTGAAAGGAGAGGTGCTTCCAAAGTGGTTGTTTGATGAATATGCACCTGTTGCTATCGACAGACATTGAAGGATGTGGGAAAAATTCTCCATCATTCCGTCCCTTTGTCGCGTGAGAGCTTGCTCAAGCAATAGATTGATAGAATCATCTACTCCGTCATTTTTCTTTTCTTCCGCCATGGAGGGTTTCTTGGGTGTGCGAGAGAGATTGTCTTCAAGAGAGACAAGCTCAAGACCCAACTTGCTATACTTATACCTCATCGAGGACATGCGCTGAAAAAATGATCAAGAGCAGCCTGCTTTGATACCACTGATCTGGATTATTTTCGGCACAAAATGAGAGTAGAGATATAATAAATAAATGCACAAAGATATTTTGGATATCCAATAATATAACAGAAATGTATAAGATATGAAACCATAAACACAAAGATACAATAATACACAATTTTCTATTAATGAGCGAAAATGTACAAAGACTGTAAAAATACAGAGTGAAAGACTCGCTACAATGGCAACAACTTATCTCTGAGAAGAGATGTGAAAAATACTCTCATTCGCAAGAAGATGATTTTACAATGAGGCTCCAAAGTCCTTTTTAACATAAAGAAAATCCAAAACCCTAACCCCGAAAGATGAAAATCCAACAGTTTTGTGGATCCCGTTTTGGGTAGTTTGGTGTATCAACTTCTTGGGGGTGTAACTTTGGCATACGATCTCCATTTGGGGTGCACGATAGCTCATTGGAAAGGTATTGTT
This sequence comes from Picea engelmannii, assembly GCA_009831015.1. NCBI lineage: Eukaryota > Viridiplantae > Streptophyta > Pinopsida > Pinales > Pinaceae > Picea > Picea engelmannii. The sequence continues at coordinate 145,528 of ML812118.1, forward strand.
GAGGAGATTAATTTTGGGGGATCAATCAGAGCCTTTGTTTATCATTCATAATCTCTATCCTAAAAAACCTTCATTTAGCCCCTCAAAATGGCCCAAGAAGTTAAAAACTGCTAAAAATAGTAAATTGTCAAAATTGCCAGAAAATTGTTTTGAGCCAGTTGGAAAAGGTGGGTGGCCACCAATATCCACCTGGATCATAAAATTTGAATATAAATGCATGATTTGGATTTAAACTTTGCAATGTGGAGAATTGAGATTCAAGAACCATGGTTGATTTTCCAAGGTTCCTTGCAATGTGTATGTGGAAGGAACTGGCCTTGTGGACACAAAGATAAGTTATCTATGCCTGTGGCTAAACTCACTAAGAATACCATGGTGATTTTATATTTTTGTGTATGCCATGCTTGATATCAATAAATATCTTACAATGCTTATATTGAACCATATTTTCTCTCAATAAATCCTTCATAATGCTTATGATGAACCATAATTTCTATTAATAAATCCTTCACAATGCTTATTGTTTTTTTTTTAACATTCTTCAAACAACTTAATTTCATATACTTTCAAGTAATTCACTTGGCATAGATGATTTTTCCAAGGATGTATAGTCAAATGTATGCTTTATTTAGTTTTCTTGGTTGGATGAAGCACCACGCCACCCTATCTTTGAGATAAATAGTTCACAGAGGAGAACAAACAATTAACATTTTACTTGAGTTTTTTTTTTTGTCTTATGTTATTTCATGTAAATTTCATGTTTCACACAAATTTGGTAATCCTTATTATGTTGGTTGTAATAATGAATTGTATATGTTAGATCACGATCTTTTGGAATTTTTTTATATATCTATGACAATTGATTTGCAAGTATTTTGAGTTAACTTTGAATTCCTAATTTCCATCTAATAATCCTTGAAATCAAAGACAAAGTGTTGACTAATTATTCTCTTTTCATAGTTCAATCCTCACTAAGATCATCACTTATATTGGGTTTCATTTTGAGATTTTACCTCTTAGTTTATTTTTGTATATTTAGACTGGGGGAATTGGTAACTGGGTAGAATATCACCCATGAGACCTAGGGTCAATTCCTTTGGGATGCCACTATAACCCCCAATTTTTACACTCAAATCCTACAATCACATGCCAAGGTTAGATATTATTCAAACCAAGGTGGGTGAAATTAACATCGTTAGACCCAACCACTCATTCTACCCTTGACGTGATATAGTTTACCTCTTAGTTTCTTTTATTGAAAATAAATATTTAATATTTAAATTAATATATTTTTATTAAATTAAGGTTTTAAATTTAATTATTTTATAATCCAAGGTTTTTAAGGTTTAAATCTAGGTTGTTAACAAAACAATAGGGACAACAACCACACTTTTACTTTGATTGTAAAATATGATTAATGGGCATGCATACTTAATCCATTCTGCGTTATCACCATTTTGATTATTTGGTGAACAACTTTGACAACTCCATTTTATGTAGCTCTTATTTTTTCCAAATGCATCAAATCTAAGTGTCTAGGGAAAGGATCATTGATCCAAAGATCAATTAAAAGTTGATTGAATTTTGTAGATAGTTTGGAATGCTAGAGGGATTCTATAAACTTATTGTTGTCAAGCAATATGAAAGAGAGCATTGCAGATACTTTGCAACTTCTCAAATGTGTGCAGTGAATGCTTATTTGTTTGATCAAATCAAAGTCAATGATATGCTATCTAGATATCTTAGTTATTGTCTAAGCCATCTATTTGATGAACACCTAACTAAATTGTGTGAATTTTTCCTCAAGAGTGATTCTAACAAAAAAAATTAGAACTCAAAATTATTCTTCTAGGGATCCAAGTTTTAATCATAGCATAGAACCTTACAACATTATAGAACTAATAATATGATTACAACTCAACCTAGTGAATATAGACTATTATCTTCTTGTGTAGCTCCAAACTAGGAATGCTAATTATTCTCGTAGCTTAGCATTTATGTGGGGGTTTCGAACATAATACTCGCATACTCTCATTTGCAACACGCGAGCCTTCAATTCCAATCAATGTAAGAAATCAAATAGGTATAGTGGCACGTTTGTATGTTCCATTGAATATCAACACATATTCTAGACAATACAGTGTCCAAAAATTCTTCTTGTTCTATCAAACAAAACCAACATGGTTTTCGGGGAAAATATGTGTTTTGTTTTGTAAATCCATATATATATAATCAAATAGTTTTGGCCATATTTATATCCACCTACAATAACAAGTTCCAGGATATGAAACCTTTCACCTCAACAATAGAATATTGCACATAAAATTAAGGTATCACACTTGAGAAATTAGGATAAGGTTTAAGCTTTCAATTTCTTTATGAATTTCAAAGCTATAGAATTCATCATGATTATAAAATGCATGGGGGGTATTTTCACAACATGTACCTAAAGTTTCTTCAAGACTGAAGAATATATTTTAAAAATTATAACATCTATCATAATGGGAGACCATAAACTGAGAATTTTCTTCTTTTTAACCATACAAAGCTTATGCAACTACAAACGAGTAACACATCAATCTTGTTTCAATATGCCATATCTTAGTTGCACATGATGTGAATATGAACACAACCACAATGTACTAGTTTATAGTCTGGAAGCTCCTTTGAAAAATTTCTTCAAAGTCTATGATCTAGAAATGTCATGTACAAGTAAGTGAGTTCAAATTTTGTAAAATTTGCATCCATATTCAATATATGTCATGCCTTGTTCCCAATCCCCAAAGTGTTCTCCACCAAAAACAAGTTTCTTAATACCAACATATTATAAGCTCAAGCCTAAGAGACAATTGATCAATATATCCAATGCTAATACATCAACAGTTCCCATGTCCACCCAAAACTGGCCCAGGTTGTCATGAAACTCAAAATTACTCATATCATGGAAGGATGAAGGAAGTGATTTTGACGCTTGAGCCAAACTACACCTCGATTTCTCATTTATTACTAACTTTTTCAACTGACTATATTGTTGTTTTTGTTTCAAGAAAAAATAAAATAAAATAACATACAAAAATTATCTCTTCAAGGATATCAACATGCCCATCCATTTTCATTTGCCAAAACAACATCAAACCCTCCACACAACACCCATTCTAAACATACCCAAATTGTAACAATACATGGTACCACATTTCATTCAAGAATTTTTTCAAGCACTAGGTGTGCATCCTCCAAACTTCAATATTTTGCATACATAATAACGAGAGTAATACCCAAAATACACATCTCTATCAAACCCATTTCTAAACATATGATCATGAACGTACTTACCCTCTTTTCATAACTTCATCTTTTTTGCATGATGGAAATAGGTTGATATCGAAAACACCTCTTCAATCATGATGACTCATATCTTGGCATGAAATGAAATGATTCTAGATGACTCTTAGAGGGAATTCTAAAGGAAAACATAACATTATCATCTCGGTATAATTGTTGAGTTACAGGCGGATAAGAAGCACACACACCTATAAAGAATCCTATTCATTCATCGTGATCATTCCATGATGATGAATCCAATAAAAATAAAGTCGATAAGAGGTTTTTAATCCATTCAAGCACTTCCTTTCAATGTTCAGACTAGGGTTGTTGAAACTCATTCATACGATTCATCATTTAACACTACAAGGATAACACCTTCTACAAGAGGTTTTTAGTGTTACAAATTTTTTTGTATGCCCCAAGCATTTAAGTTATAGTGAGCACCGGTGTGATCAAGTTATCCTGAGACCTGGTGAGTTAATATAGTGTGTGCCCCGGTGCTTGAATACTTGGTACATAACAATTTTTGTTTTACCATGTGCACCAAAGGGTGGTGAAATTTCAAATATTCAAGGTGAGATGTCGACACCATTGTTTTTCCTAAGGACCGGTTCATATATTATAGTAAAGACACCAGTGTGTAAATGATATTTATAGCCTCGGTGCTTATAATATAATTAACGCACCAGTGCATACATTATTTTTAGTGCCTCGGTGTATATTTTAAACATGAGCACCATACAATTTTGAAATGATAAATATTATTGTACGTTATATCATTCATGGAACGGTGTGTTTTTTCAATAGTTTGTATCAGTGCATTATTATAATTAATGTGCACTGGTGTGTATGACTCCTCAAAACACACCACTTTCTATATTATGGCACACATCGTCTAGTGAGTTCAAAAGAAAACAGTGCACTGATATGTATATATTTTAATTAATTGTTTTTTACAAATTTTCAATTAATCATTTCAAAATCAAATATTTTTTTATATTTTTGTTATTGAATTTTGATACAATGATTGCATTGATGTTTTATCCAACAAATTACACCTCTATTATTTGTAACAATGTAAATCATCCACATATTAATTATTCAGAAATGCAACATTTTACAACATTCAACAATGCAATGAAATAAGAAACTTGTTTTATTATATAAGAATAAGAGTCTCATTGTCATACAAAAAGGGGCAATGTAAAGGTCCACACATGGTCCACAATAATCAAATTGTGACCAATATGTGATTGTTACACTTATTGCTAACATGTCCTCATGCAATTGGAGCAATGTGGCGAGTACATTAAACAAAATCCACGATTTTCAGAGACAAATATTCCAAAACATACAACTTGCAGTAACATTCAATTATATCGATTGTCATTCATCAATTGAACTATTGTCATCGCTTGAGATATGTGCATGACTCATTTCTCCATCATTTGTAGGTGATATTGTACTTTGGTTTTTTAACATAATGTTTTCTTGATTAGATTGTTTTTTATGTTCTGCCCCTTCATTTTCCATCTACAAACATAGAAATAAATTGTAATAAGTATATCTACATTTATATATATTATAGAATATACATGATTTTGTAAATAAAAAAAACATATCTTAGCACCAAGTCTTTCATAAACAATGCACATTCTTTCGAAGCCATGCTTCATGCATTCTCTCAAAATCTCCTATGTTGGATGCATTTTGTACATTGTTTCCTACATGTTTAATACGACATGACAAAGCGCAATCGATATAATCAATAAAAAGTTATATTGTTTTTTCATTAATTATAAAACAAGGGAAGTTAAACAACATAGCTACTTACAAATTGTTCAATTAAACTTTCATACTTTAACATATACTCACAACCCATACTTAACCCAATGTTTATCAATTCATGGGTTGGCTCCTCTTTGTATGTTAGCACTTACTAGAAGACATCCATGTACACGTGTAAACTAATTATTTAAATATAAAGATCACAACAAACATGAAATCTTGAGAAAGGTCGAAAATGTAAATACTCACAAAGTTTGTGATCAACTTTTTTATTCCTTGTCGTCTTGTCTTATGTGTTAAATGGATTCTATTTTTTTTCCTTTCTGCAATACAACAATTGAAAATTAGTATTTCACGCGATAATTAAATTTGATGTACATAAAAGCATAAATAAATGATTGCATACCTCTTATGCACATTGTAGTTGGGACGACTCCTCTTGTGACACAATTATGTTCATTTATTTTACCATCTTCTTCTACACTTTTTTAGACATCCCTACAAACATGTCCCTGTTTTCCCCTTGTTTGTCCTTTGAAATTTTCAAAATCTCGAAAAAAAAACTAGGAATCATAAGATATAAAAATTGCGTATTTTTTTTTTTAAATAATGTCCCGGTGGGTATAGTAACTTAAGATGCACCGATACATCAACCATATTTATACGCATTGGTGCATCAACCATATGTATACGCACCGGTACAATATAACAATGTCATGCAATTGAAAATGTTTTCAAATTTTTTGTATTCATACGGTGCTTTATGAATTAAGAAAAGCACGACTTCCTAAGTACTATTTATTACACATCGTCGACCTGTGAACAAATTTGACATGTTGGTTTCCATATAAAAAAATAGTAATTTTTCCATTTTAAACTCAATGGTGCGCTTTGTAAAAAATGTGCACCAGTGCTTATCAAGGTAAAAATACACCACAAAACACGAAAATGATTTTTTTAATATTATTTCGAATTTAAATTAAGCGGTGTTATTGAAAAACAATTACACATTGATGCTCTTACTATGTACAAAGTGTACCAATCACCATGATGATGTTTTAAAAAAACCTGACTGTGACAGGACAATTTGGGATCCAATGCAATGAGTGGTTTCATTGCAACAGATAGGAAACACCCATATATAAATAAACAAACCCTATAAAAAAAATCTTAAAAAAAATATCCTTGTGAAATATAGAAAGAGAAAGCAAACAAACAATGAGGAAATTAAGACTTCCAATACTAAAGGTAACTATGAAACATTTGTTATTGTTTGTTTGGGAATGCACTGAAAATTGTTTGAATCAAATAGGAGAATGATTAAGATGATTAATAGAATGAAATCATATACCTGAAATTTTTCCTCTGTATATTTCTATTTGATCTACAATAACCCCCCTTGAATTTGGTTCCTAAAAAAAAATCCACCCACTCCAAAGTATTTGTTGATAAATCTTTGTTGCACAAATCTCCCTTCTAAATTTTGGAAAAGAAATAAAAGAATGAATAGGGTTTTCCTTTATAAACAAAAAAATTGAAATTCTCACTCATTTTTTCGTTGTATATTTCAGCGCATTGAAGATAAATGCGCACACTATTTTTTTTAAGTTACATTTTCGATGCGCTATATAGTGATTAGTGCACTGGTTTAGTGTGTACGTATAATGCACCAATTTATTTTCGTAATAAATTTCAACATATTGATAGTAAGTGCACACTATTTTTCTAACTTGCTTCAGTTGGTGTGTTATATATTTAGAAACACACTGGTGTGGTGTGTAAGTAATAACGCACCGTAAGACGATTAAATTTGCAAAAAATGAAAATGCAAACATATACATTTAAATTTTGTGGAGGCAATAATGGAGGTCAGTATTTGGTGCTTCGTTAAATTAAATGCATCGGTGCGTTTGGTTTATCCATATGCATCGGTGCATATTTATATGATGAAGTGGACAATCAAGTTATAAAAGTTATTCGAACTTATTTTTGAAGTTAGATTGTTCTATGCTTCTCAATATGACGGTTTTGGCTCAAATGCAAGGAAAAAGGAATTATCATATCAAATGACCAATTCTTTATATCCAAGCTCATTCTGTATCTTTAGAATTCCTTCAAGTTATCTCACGCCAATTGTAGTACATCTAGATTTTATTGATAATTTATTTATCTCATTGAATTTATGTTATGTATGCAGGTGCAGTTGAATAATTTTTCAATGAATTTTGCAGGATCAAGATTCAGGATCAAGTTTAGATGCCGCAAGCAGATGTTTAATGAAAACATATTGTTGTTTTACCCTACCAATATTAACATGCCATCTTCCAACAACCAGCCTAGGTCAACTATATTACACCATGAATTGGATCTCTTTTATTTAGAGAACCCCATAGGGCATAAGAAAAACATAATTGAGTGTTTGTGATTTTTTTTTATTTTCAATGGAACTAATGTGCATGTATTGCTTAATTTGACACTTGTTTTAAAAAGTGGTTGGTTTCATGTTTATTATTAGGAAAAAAATGTCTATGCTTCTAATAAGTGTTTGGTATAATGTTTGAACATATTAAATGCATTGTGTTACTAATATTATCATTGTAATGTTCAATATTTTTACAATCAGGATTATGATGATGAGCGACATGTCCACCATCTACCATTGCACCCCACTATGATGTCAAGTCATGAGCTCGCTGCTAAATGAAAAGGACTCGTAGAGGAAGAATACTGAGAATGGTTGAAACAACCACCTATTCAATTCCCACTATGTCCTGAGTCACCAATTCAAAACCTCGACAGTAACACTATTTATTCACATATTGGGGATGAAGGCAATGATATAGAGGTTGGTATGGATGATTTATTGCAGGATACTAAAGCCATGAAGGGAATGTTGTTAGATGCATTCCAACAAAATGAATTGGGGGATGACATTGATGGCGTAGATACCTTCTTTAAAAGCTTGAAATCTACTTCCACCACCCCTCTAATTGGTCAAGTACAGGGGTTTGAAAGGTCTACCCATCTAGGGACAACAATGCTACTGTACAACTTGAAAGCAATGTATGGTATGTCAAATGCTTATTTCTAGGCACACAATCATTAATTCCCCTAATTTTTTAAGGAATCTTGTCACACAGTGAAATAAGAAAAGGGTTTATTTTATTCATTCTTAAAACAATGTACATTTCTATTTCTCACTAATTGCAAGTTACTCAAAGATAAGGTACTTCCAAGAGATAATTTTTTGCCTGATAGTTGCGCAGAGGCAAAGAAAATGATGAAAATGTTGGGTGTTGAGTACATATCATACCACACATGTTTGAATGATTGTATTATATACATAAACAAATATGCAAACAAAGAGATATTTCTAGAATGTGGGCATGATAGGTACCATAAATAATAATAAAAAAGGGTAAATCACATGGTCCTACTCATAAGATATTGAGGCACATGCCCATAATTCCAAGGATTCAAAGGATCTTTCATTGCAAACAATTAGCCATGTTTCAAGGGTGGCATGTCTCACATTGAAGTGAATAAGGAGTTCTATGAATTCCAACAGATTCAATAGCCATGAAACATATAGAGGATATATGGCCTGATAAATTCAAGGATGAAGTATGAAGCTTATGATTGAGCATATTTGTGGATATAGTTAACTTGTATTCGCTCCAAAACACCAACTATTTTGTTTTACCAATGGTAGTGATCAATAAAAATATCCCCCCATGATTGTCCGTGAAGAATGAACATCTTACGTTGACTCTTATAGTCTCGTGTAGAAGACAAGTGGGGAGAACAGATGTCTACCTCCAACCAATGATCGATGAATTTAAGAAATTATGGGAATGGATACATGTATATGATGTATCAAAACCCATCACGATGGAGAGGTCTTTTATGTTGTATGGCATATCCGTGTACACCACGCATGGTTATCCAAGACTAGGAGTTTTCTCTAGTAAGCATGTTCATTGATTTGTTTATATATGTAATGTTATTTGGAATACTTCATTTGGTGCAACTATATTTTTTACACTAGCATGCTTTTCATACAACAACATTGCAGGTCTTGTAACAAAAGGTATCATGGATGTCAATGTTGTGGACCTTCTATAAATTCTAGGTGGTCCAACCACCTACGAAATCCGGTGCACTCTTGTTCGAGGGTATTCCTCCTAGGAGATCACCCTTATAGAAGAGTTGCATATGCTTTCAATGGTAGACTAGAGAGAACCCGAAGACCTGAAATAATGACATTGATAGATTAGATTAGAGCATATGACACAAAGAAAGATAAGGAAATGGCACGATTGTTTGATTCAAATGGGGAACCTATATTCGATGATCTTGAATTTTTTTACACCTATGTTGAGAAAATGCCCATTGGGATGAAAAATAAATCTGTATTTTATGAGCTTCCATATTGGGAGCATCTTAATATTAACCACTTACTAGATCCCATGCATATAATAAAAAATGTTTCATCTTCTTTATGGATGCACATATCATGGAATAAAAGTGACACATTGGTTGTTAGGAGAGATATTATTGCTTCAAATACTAAAAAGAGACATTGGACAAGAGAAGAAAATAGAGGAGAGGTTGGTCCCTCTTGGTCTTTTAAAGAAGGTGATGTCCCATGGATTTTGAAGAAAGATGATATTTCTATTGTGAAGGATGTTATATTGGGTATGAATGCACCTTCTTTATATGGGTCGACTCTATGACATTGCTTCAATGTAGAAGGGAATTTTTTGGGGTTGAAATCACATGAACATATGAACCTTCTAAGGGTATATATGTTGAATATATGATTCTTCTTCTATTCCGATGTTGGTAAAATTATGCTATGCACTCACAGTTTTATGGAAATTAATGATGTGTGTGTATTTTTTGTAGTGTCATTATCCTTTTCTCGTGTATGGTTGTGTGAAATTTCCCAGGACCCTCAACGTGCCATATAAAAATTATCTACATTTATACATTGGATCACATCAAGGGATATTCATATGGATAACATTCCACAATAGTGTCGAAAGATAACTAAGATTGCTTGTATGTTTGAGAAGGAATTTCCCACTAGTTTTATGGACTTACAAGTCCATCTTCTAATTCACCTACCCGATGAGGTTGAATTAGAAGGGGTGATCTCATGTCATTGGATGTTCTTCTTAGAGAGGTACATGAAAAAATTGAAGGAGATTGTTCTACAAAGGGAAAAACTAGAGGGCTCTATGGCAGAGGAGTACATAGTATACAAGTCATTCTATTATGCCAATGAGTACACCAAGAAAATTGATGACACAATAGGGGCGGTCGTTTGGGATGAAAATCAAGATGAGGACAAAAAAGGATGGGGAGCTACTCCAAATGAACAAAAAAGGTGCTTGATAAACAATAAGTCAGTTATATATTGTCAATTTAGTATAGAGAAATTGTTTATATTGAAGTTGATAATATATATTTCATCGCATGGTATTTGTTTTGAATTATTTTATGCATCAATGGATTTAGAAATTGATGCCATCAATAAATTCCTTCTTTAAGTTGATAATATAGATTTGATCTCATGCTATTCATTTTGAATTTTCGTATACATCATTGAATTTAGAAATTAATGCCATCAATAAATTCATTCTTTACAACGCAGAGGAAACATGAACATGGGTTGTGTTGTATGAAGAGAAAAGAAAAAAAATGGGACAGTTATAGGAAAGTATGTATATGGTTGAATGATAGAAGCATGCCTTATACTAATAATTTAAAAGTAAAATATGAATATTCTCTATATTTAGTATTTTAAATTTAATTGAATAAATTTCATATATTATAATAGTTGGATATACAAATTAATAAAATCTTTGGAAAAATTAAATATTAATAAAATATAATAATTGTGATTTTAGAAAACAATTATATTATAACTTTGTATTACAATCTTTGAATAATAAAAAATAAAAAAATAACATCATTATTACATCATCATTATTGTCACGTCCCCACAGTGTGTCTTCCTGAATCTTGTGATTGTGCACCTCTTGAGGAAATGTGACACCATGACGTTTCTCACTTGGCTACTTGGAAACACCAAGGATACTTCATCCRGACTATKCMTMTTCACCTAGAACATACCCATACTTCGTTCTAGGCTACAGGCGAGTCACACTCCTACTCTAGTGCAACTCTTGTATATTTGGACAATTTGTAAATAGTTTAACACTTAGTCATGTAAACATGCATCCATGAAATGAAGAGAACACTTGTAAAACAAACAAGAGACATACATATATAGTGTGGGAGGCACAAACCATGTTTAACACCCGACTAAGTATTGTTATTGCAAAACTATTACAATATGAACACTACTCGCTTGATTTACAACTTGTGTAGAGTCACACGACTCTCCTCACCTCACCAAGACACACATACAAAGATTTGTTAGAAAAAGAATCATTCGTCAAAAAAACTTTTGCAACTCCTGTGCAGCACCCGAAATGTGCATCCACNATCTCTTCTCTACTTCAAGACTTCACATAAACCTGTGGTTCAATCTCCTAGCATGCCTCACTCAGGCCTACAACGAGACTTCCCCAAAAATTAAACCAAAAGAAGGTTGTCCTAACTCTGCCCATAGAATCACCTTAAGGAAATACAGGTGCTCCCATGTGGATCAACTTGGCTCCTTGAGGGAGCTCACCCCTCTTCATCCAAGTCTCCCTTAGACTCATAGAGTTAATCTTGCTCTCCTTGTTGTTTAAATCTGCCTTCCTTGGTTATGCACCCTTTTTCTCTTATATGGAATCCAAAGGTCACCATATTGAATCATCGTATCCTTTGGGTATGTCACACCACTTCATGAGACAACACACCTAAATGAATCATCGCACCCCTTCGTGGACCTAGTTTCCCAAACAGATCATTGCGCCCTTTTGCAGACCTAGTCACCCAAACGAACCTATGCACCCATCAACTACCACATCCATTGGGACCAACGACCAACGTCCCCCAACCTTGGTGCTCTCCTCATGCTGACATTCCCCACCCTCTTTGGTGTGCCTCTTCTCTTGGTCGCTTCATACTTGGGAAAGACCCTTGGCATGTTCGCATTCCCAAGTCACCCACTTTCCTAGCTAGTGTGAATCTTGGGTTCCAGATAAACCTCAAGTTCATTCTACTTGAGTATTTGGGTGAGGGTATATGTTCCCTTCTGGTCGAAGACCTTACATCCTCCCCCACCTCAATTTGTTGTCGTCTCCAACAATCTCCACAAAATCGTCAATCTCCAAGTATTTTCTCGAACTCGTGCCCCCCATTGAAATTAAGTCTATTGGAAACCCCAAGTTTCATGCCAACTAGAAACCTCAAATTCTACCAAGGTGGAAACCCCAAGTTTCCAACTTGCACTGGAATCATTTGCAACTTGTGAAACCATCCACACTTCCTTCTACCCAAAGTTGTGTGCAACAAATTTATTTTCTACAATGGAAATATGTCTCTTCCCCAACTCTTTTTCGTAATGTCCAAGCTACCACTGTCTTGTTGCAACGATCACGTTATGTTATGTTGTTGTTTCTTCCTCAACCGATACTCTAACCTCATTCAAAACATAAAAAATATCTAAGTGTTGAACTCCTGTGAACTTGTTGTTACGTCCATACATCAACCAACTCTGCCATGTCTCCACACATTGATATCCCCCATGCCTTGGACTGATTGGGTAGCTAGTCCAATCGTCGGGCCTAAATCATGAGAATGCACTTCCTCATGCCTAAACTTAGTCTTTTCTACCACATATTCATCACTCCATCCAACTCCAAATACTACGAAAAGTGTCCATCCTTCCCTCACTATCGCTGTCATCATCCAATCTTCGTCAAGGATATCCTCTGCAATGTCTAAGTGTTTCACTTTGAACCTAATGGTACATTCATACTTTGAATTCCTTCCATAATTCAGTCCATCTGCACAACAATATCAAACCAAGGCAAGGTCTCCCCTCACTTTGTTTCACTATGAAGTCACCCCAAAACAAAGTCATCTACAACAAATTGGCCCCACCATCCAACTCATGGCACAGTTAGACAATATCCTACACATAGTTCACATCACATCCAAGTATATGAAGAGTCAAGGGAATTCTCCAAATACAACCAATTTTTCCCTTGTCACTCAACCTATGATGAAGTCCACAAGTCTAGGTACCTTGGCTGAATTCTTCCCATCTTCATCCACATCTTCATATATGAAACATCCCATTTGCACCAAGAACCGTACGTCCATACTTCCTTTGTCTCATTACTTCATCACCCAACCATGCTATTGTTTTTACCTCTCTATCCCTTGGAATGGTTAGGATTCACCCTCAACCATGTTGCCTAAATCAAGAGAAATTCCCATGCCCAAGTAATATCTTCATGTTGTAATCTGTCTATTCACACAATCCTCCAAAACAAAGGCAAGTCCTCAACTCACCTTCTTTCGTCAAGTCACCTCTATACAACTCAAAATTTGTGATGAGTGTGGATAATGCAAAGCATCCCAACAAATTATCCAAAATGCTCCAAGTGGACTAAGTCACCTCAAAGTGTTCGCACCAATACTTCTGCCAACTCCAACCAATGACCCTCCCAGATCTCTCAATCATCACACAATAATCTGCAAGTCGCCAAGGTGCACTCTGCCTCATCAAATGTCCCATAACAAAAGTGAGTGAACACCACCCAAGTCACTCGGTCTACATTATGCCCATTTAGGTTGACTACCAACAATGCTTGGTCGAATTATCTTATGAATCCATCCATCTCCTAGAACATAATTTCCTTACACCTCCTGCAAACATCCAATATCTAGCATTTTTATCGCAATTGTCAAGTCATTGCATGACCCAATGAATCTGGATAAGCCACCAAGCACCAAGTTGCCTCATCCATTCTCTGTCCACTTCACTACAACGAATTGTACAATGCACCTCATCAAATAGTTAGGCATCTTCCTCAAGCCACCTCCACAACTGCATCCAAATCTTCCTAAGTCCACCATAGGACTCGTTTGACCAGGTCACCCCAAGCTCTCTACACATTCACCCAATCAAGGCATCCCAAACTGATACAAGAATTCTTTGAATCTGCATCACTTGAGTCACCCTCGTGTCTGTCAGCTTTCAATGTGGAAACAGATTGAACTTGAACCACCAAGTCATCCAACTTCCCTTCAAAGATATCACTGCAACACTTAGGAAACGAAAGAAATCAAAACCAACCATACCTTTTGAATGACATCCTTGGTTTCACCCATGGTTTAAGTATGTTGTCTTGGAACTTCACTTAGCCAAGCCACCAAATCTCTACATGAACTCCCTTAATCACCATATGTAGCTACACAAACCTATATAGCACCTTCAATGCGATACAAATATGAGTCCATTTGTCCACTTAAAAAATCTGTCTAAGTCCCAAACTTCACATGCAATTGGTCGAACTCATCTCCAATGTATTTCCATCTCCACACCTTGACTGCTTCGGCTTCAAGGCACCATTCAAACACCACCTAAATGTTAATTCATACTCCTGCTAACTAATTGTTGTAACTCCATTAAGAGTCACATCATTGGAAGTCTTCGGTCGATCTATTCATCCAACAACCCAATTTTTATAGCCCTAAAATTCCCTACCTATGCATACATAGCATTGGCCTTTCTACTTGCACAATTTTCCAAATTACTACTGAGTATCTCTCTTTAAAAAACCATTTTTTGGAGCATGTATGCATCCTTCTACACTACACACTAGCTGCATACTAGATAGCATGCATACATACACGGGCTACATTATAAACAACCCACATTTACCTCTAAAAGTTGCAAGGAATTCAGTGGATTTTACGGGCTATCGAGGGTTTCCCAACCAATTCACCCATTGTATCCCATCCCCAAACCGAATAACTATCATTTTTTCATATAAAAGGAGGTCTTGGGGTTCCATTCCAACATCAAACATTAGAACATAGAAAATCTACCAAAATACCTTCCCCTTTTAGACCAAGCTTTGCAGCCCTTTCTAAGATTTGGCCTCATCATTCCTCCTCCATCCCTCTCCCTATATAATCCCTTCTCTATTTCCCAAGGAGATCAATTGATTGTGAGAGGTATTACGGGAATGATGCACTTGGAGCAGCAGTAAGAGGAGCCTGGACCAGGTTCGCGGAGCGTCTGCCTACAAGAAGGTTGTAACTTTTTGTAATCTTCACAAATGAATAAAAGAGTTATGTTTTTGTCCCAAATATTTTTTTTTGTGCTTAACTGATTAATGCATTTACATTTGTATTTGAACCCTAACATTGATAAGTAGAGATAGAATATCATGTAGCTTTGTTGTCTAAATTGTTTGAAGGTCAACTTTGGGAGGAGACTAGCAATCCAAGAAACTACAAAGGAGAAGGAGGTCAACACCAGCCGAAAGGACCTAAGGTACACCCTTTTTTCCTTCTCTTATCTTTTAAGGTCAGATTGTTTGGGGTAGTTTAGAAATAGAATCGTATTTTAAGGGAGATCAATGATCTGCCTATACTTTCACCCAGTATAGTAATAGGGGGATTTTCCCCACTAGCAGAATTGGCGACTCCACTGAGGAGTCTCTCTAGGGTCTTAGTGGGAGATCTTGGTTAGATTTGATTTTCAGTTTCTTTCTGAGTTTTTTTAGTGTCTTGAGTCAGGTTGGGTCTCTGGTCTCCTTCTAGGTGCCTACCAACTTCCCTTTCCCAAGTTCTTTGTCCAAACTTTTTCTTTTTTTGAAAATTTACAGAGGTGTATGTGCCCTGTTCTCTATACAACACACATACATATGCAGTCTGCATTATATACATCTTGCATACATATGCAGGTTGGTCGTGCACAACATGCGTCTTTGTTGTTTTGGAGATTTTTTTCAAAATATTTTCCTTTTTATACAGGAAACTTGTGGTTCTCGTGTCTTCCTGAGTTCCAAAAGCCTCTGTTGTTTGGGGTTGAGACAGTTTGTAGGCTCATATTGTTTATGAAAAAAAAAAAAAAATCCTCTTGTCTCTCTGTGTTTCCTAGATTTTTTGGCTTATTTTTAGCTTGAATTTTCAATAAAAATGAGTTGTATAGTGTATTTTGCAGTTTCTTTTAGCATCTTTTGTTAGTTCTGCTTTGATTGGAAGAAAAAAAAAAAAAAAAAAACCTAGTTTTTTAGGTCTCTTTCTTTCTTTGCATTTTCTTTGCATTGTTATTTGAAAAAGAAAAATAAATTAGCATAGTGTTGTGTTTTCTTCTCATTTTGAAAGCATCTCAAAAGAAAAATAAGAAAGAAAAACCTTTCATTTTCTCTTTTGTTTCACTCGAAAGTTGCATTGTGCATTTGCATGGAAAGGAGAAAAGATTGTATTTTTAGGTTTGAAAGATTGTTCATGCTTTTTGCTTGAAGCTCTTTTTCATTTGTAGAATTAGTGTAAAGTATTCTTTACAGGTGTTCTAATTAGTTTCTTTTTCACAAAAGTCTCAAACAACATAAGTTGCACTTTCTCTCCTTGAGTAAGAAAAACCCCGAAAACAAACACGCTAATCTAAAATATATTAGTAACACTTTTTATAGGGTTCACCAATAGCTCAAGCTTGGGCTTTGGATTAGGTGTGGAGAGGTAAACTCTCCAAGGCCAACCAAAACTTAAATTAGGTGTTTGTGTTAGGGTGTGAAAAATCCACTTTGTAATTACTCAATCTGGGAAGATCCTCTCACACAGGAGTCAAATATGAGGCCGCGTGGAGGATGGTGACAGAGATATCCACTCCTAATCCCGACAAATCATTTGGGAGAGTGTGTATTGGGGGTGAATCATGCAGTGTTACTGGATCGACTTGTGTTAGACCTCTGAGACACTTGGATCAAATAACAATGCAAAGAAAATGCACAATGCAACTTTCAAAGATCCAGGGCCAAAATCACTCTTAGATCCAGTGATTTTGGCCCTGTTGCATTTCAGGCCTAAAGAGGATCTTCGAGCTTAGTTACCCTACCCATACACTCGCTTGGTTGTTGAATGAACCCCCTTTGGTTGTTGATTACAAGTTGGTGGACTAGTTTCCATTATATAGGTTGACACACAGGTGACTGCGAGGTGTGTATCGCAATACCTGAGGCAGACTCTATACTTTTTGGGTGACACCCAAAGGGACCTTCATTCGGAGGTATGGGTAACTATTTCTCCTGGATAGTTGTTTTCCTTTGTGAATGCTTTGTACGATCATGACTTCATCTCCCTAGGTCAGAAGCATTGAGAAGGGTGGTTTGTTTTGTTTGTATCTTTTTAGGATTTTCTTCTTAGTGATGTGCTCTATGCTTCCTAGTTTTCCATAGTGAGTTAGTTATCCATTTATTTGGGTCTCTGACCTAAGTTGGTAGACCGCCCACTCTGCTAGTCGTGAGCAATTTTCAGTCTTCATCTTAGAAACGTGGAGCCTCCTCTTTATAGGCGTTGTTTTTTATACCACTGGTTCGCTAGAGTCAGTGTGTGAGACTTTTATGGAATTGAACGATCCCACAAGGGAAGAATTTGTGAATAAGATATTCATGCATAAAGTTATTGATGATACCAACCAAGCAATCCCTTTGCAAGGGTATTCTTGTGCTTTACCTTTCTTCGGTAATGTTGGTGTCTCTTTGATGGCCACTTTGTACATTCCTGGGTTGAATGTGGGACTATCGATTTGGTTGGGTATTATTCCAAATGTCTCGAATGCTCTTGATGCTTCTCAATTAAGAACCTTATGTCATGGGCATCATGTTTATGTTCCTTTTTGAACAAAATCTTCTCCTCCTCATTCTACCTTCTTTGGTGAAAGTATAACTACTAGTAACTGGACGTCTAAAAAAAATAGAAAGAGAAAGAATAGGAAGAAGAAATCACCAACCTTTGTGAGTCATGTTGGAGATAGGTCGTTAACCTCTGCAATTCATGTTGAAGACCATCACCCTTGCAACTCATGTTGGGGGAAATCACCCAACCTCTATAAGTCATGTTGGGAGAAAATATCCAGGAATTGCTAGTCATATTGGCAATAGGTCTGTAGCTTTTGTGAGTCATGTTATCGACCAATAACCAACCACTTCAAGTCATGTTAGGGGCACGAGTCTCATCAATGAGAGTCATACGAGTGATATATCACCAACATCTGTGAGTCATGTTGGAGTTGTGCAGCCAACCACTGCAAGTCATGCTGGGGGAATGAGTCTAATCAATGCGATTCATACGAGTGATATGCAACCAACCACTACTATTCATGTTGGGGGCATTGATTCTATTGAGAAACCTATACAAATAGGACATAAGCCTAAGTTCCCTTGTAATCTTTGCAAGGGAGATAAACTTACTTATTTATGCCCTGGCCTTCTAGAGGCACGAAGATTGTGGTCCATGTCTGCAAGCTCTTCTGATTTTGAGTATTCTGAGGTTTCCTCACAGCCTATTCAACCAATGGTTGAGAAAGTGGTCATGACGATGCAATCTTCGGCTAATCCCACTCCTCTTTTGGGAGTGATGCACCTTTATACCATATTGTCGCGTATCCTATTCAGCCAGTGGTTGATAAAGTGGTCACATTGATGCAATCTTTGACTGATCCCACTCTTCTCTTGGAGAGTGTCGAATCTACCAAAGTGGTCACACTGATGCAATATTCGGTTGATCTCACTCTTCTCTTGGAGAGTGTCGAGTCTACCAAAGTGGTCACGTCAATGAAATTTTTGGCTGATCCCACTCTTCTCTTGGGGAGTGATGTGTCTATCGACTACATTTTTAACATTTCCAGTTCAATACTTTCAGAACAAGGGGGAATTCCGCTCACTTTGAGCACACCGCCTCCAAGTCCTAGGATGTTTTCCTTTGATTGGCATGACCTGGTTGAGCCTCACCTTCCTTATTTTTCACCTTTTCAAATAAAGGTTGAAGTTAATTCAAAAAACGTTTATCGATGTATTGTAGATGAAGGAGCCTCCACAAGTATTTTATCCTCCTCAACTTGCCAATCCTTGGGATCTCCCGATATTGTGTCTTCTTCACATGAGTTCTTGGATTTTGAAAGACGTCCTAGTGAATATTTGGGGATTATTCCCCAGTTTCCTATCTCGTTAGGTGGGAAGACTATCCTTGTCGATGTTATAGTGGTGCAGAGCCCATTAGATTTTAATATTATTCTCGGGTGTGATTATGTATATGTTATGAATGTTATGGTGTCTACGTTCTTCCAAGTGATGCATTTATCTCACAATGGAAGCATTTTCACTATATACCAGCTGGCATTTGATAATCACCATCCTAATTAAACATTAGTTCAATATTCCCCTTTATATGTTCCTAGTATCCTTGTATACTCTACCCTGCCACAAGTAAATTATGTGGCATCTTATCCCCAGTGTTAAATTGCTCATGAGTAGGAATTTGTTCACTCATGTTTTCTTTCTCGAGACTTGGTCTCAATAATTTATTCATTGGTTTATCCAATGAGGGCATGTGAGCCCTTGCTTCCCCCTCTTCGGCCAAGTGATCTCGAGTTTCCTTTTGAGTGTGATCTCATTGTTTGTAGATCCTCAATCCTTTGTGCTTGTGATTCTTCGGTGATAGACTATGTCGGTCCTGGCCAGAATCTCCATCGTTATATGGAATATGGTCAGTTTACTTTACCCTTTGGGACTGTTGACGATCCTCGTTCGTGTGATTTCTCAGATATTGAATTGCCTTCAAATGAGGCTATCCTTGAAGCCATGACTATGGTTTCTATACCATGGGAAGACTTACATCATGGTTTGTGTTGTTTTCCCTTTTGGTGGACTTTCCAAGTTGACTATCGAAGAGACTCCTGGTCAGAGCCTAACATCGGGCTCTACCTGAACTACTACCATGCATGGGCCATAAGGCTGTGCGATACCTTGTACATATTGTACACTCCAAGAATTTTTTTTCGATTTTTGTATTCAGTAGCACCTCTTATTTTTCGGAAGTTTCTAGTTATATTGGATTTATGAACTTCTGGATTAGTGTTATTGGACTTATATGCAGGATATTGGAGACATTTTTCTTTGACATGTGTTCATTGTATTGATCCATTCTAACAGTTATTGACCTCGAAACTTGCATATAGGTTAGATTTTTCCCTACTTGCAGTTTTTTCATTACCCGTTTCCTGGTTCTTTTTCCCTTAGGATCGATCCCACTAAATTGTGACACCAACCTTCCTTGTTGATAAGTGTGTCATACTTTATGTGGTAGAGCCTTCCTTCCATGGGAATCTTAGTTCGAGCCTTGTTTGTCATTTGGTTCCCATGTCGAAGTACGAGATTCCTTTTAGTCCCACTAGGTACGAGAGTCCTTTTAGTCCCGCCATGATAGTGTGTTGAAGCCTCATTCTTCTTCATCTTTTTCTGGCCTATACCCGAGGAACTCCCTAAGAGCATGGTTTGTTGTATTTCAAGCTCGCTTAAACTTTGAAAACAACATCTAATGAGAGATTATTTATTATTTTAGGTCTTATTTGGATTACTTAAGAAAAGAAGCTCCCCTAGAGTCTTCTTTAAGCCCTTTTCAAACTCTTTAAAATTGAAAAGATTATCAAGCAAAATTGTTTCCCTTCACGCTCGCCAAACTCAAATTTGAAGGCACATCTGTCTGGCGGTAGTTTACCCATTTTTCGATTTGGATGGATAATTTTACAAATAAAGGTATTCTCTATGAACTTTAGTTCGCTAGAAGAGTATTCTCGGGCTAAGTTTAACCCTTTTTTGGGCTCGAGGAACCAAATTTTCGAAAAAGGAACATTCTCCTTGGTTTCGGTTTGTCTATTTTTCAGGCCTTGGAGATTACTTACGAAAAAGGAACCCCCTAGAAGTCCATTGTTAATCTCGTTTTAGACTCCCTAAATATGAAAATATCGTAGAGTGACCTTGTTCCTTTCACACTCGTTAAATTGGTCTAGAAAGAAAATCTATTTGGCATGAGTTGAACCCTTTTTATAGACAATAGATTATTCCAGGAAAAGGTATGCCTCGGGAGACGTGTCTTGCCATGAGAGTTCTCCTCAGTTGTATTTTATACTTTTTTGGGCTAAGGAGACTAAACCTAGAAAAAGGTTGTGAGTCCATAGTTAATCTCTCTTTAGACTCCTTAAAATTGAAAATATAGCTGAGTTACCTTGTCTCAATCACACTCGTTAAAACGTTATGGAAGAGACGTATTTTCAGCATAAATTTAACCCTTTTTCAAACTCACTAGACTAATTGTGAAAAAGGAACTCCTTGGAGTCTTCTTTTAGCATTTTTTCAGACTCTCTAAACGTGAAAAAACCATTGAGCTTACCTTCTCTGGGATCGTAAAAATTTACATGGAAGGAGTCTTGTTGTGTCGTGCTTAATCGCATTGCAGGTCTCATCTTTGCATCTTTGGCCAAATTTTGGCTCCATGTTTCTCTCAACTAAACCTTTAAAGCATTCCTTATACACAAGACTTGCAACACTTTTTGCCTTTGTGATCTGACACCTTTACCCATGGAGGAATTTTTCTCGAGTGTCCTTATCCTTCACATGTCTCCTTGCATCGAACATCAGTATGTTTCATGCACCTAGAACTAGTTTTCTTATCCGAGACACTTGTTCCCCCTCTGTAACATAACATTCTTTTATTCTTTTTCAAGCTCGTTAAAAATTTGAAAAAGACAAAAAAATCAAATATTCCAAAAAGAGGGGATGGGATATTTCAATTTGTTTTTGGCAGCAAGATAGTCTCCCTTGGACAAAGCACATCCTTCCATTTGTTCTCCAAGCATTGGGATCTAGTATGACCTTAGGAAGTTGTTCTTTCTACATAGAATCATGTCCTCCTCCATTTGGTTACTCTTCCAAACGTATGGAGAGTTTGTGGTGCCTCGTGGATCGTAGACTTATGTCAATGTTATGCTGCCTAAGTCTGATCATCCATCATTCTTTTGTCCAAGGGAAGTTTTATCCAACCCGAGTCATCCATTCTGTAGTTTGTCTCTTGAATTTCATGAGTTGTCCATCCCGAGAGTCCTGTCAAGTCTAGATTCAAAATCGATGAAGTTATGTGCCTGATGATCGAGATCCTCCAGTCTTTCCCCAACTACATGTCGAAGACCTCGAATTAGTGAGTCTTACACTCCCATTGTACTCCTACCTGATCTGTTGAAGATCTTCAAGTTGTTTCTCAAGCTATGGTGTCCTCATCTCCAGCCACATGCATCAATACTTCATAAACATACATATTATATTGTACTTGAATATCATCAAATGATTTTGAGATGTAGATCCAATATGTATTTCTCGCAGCTACACTTTATATAGACATTTATATGACATGGATCTACATTATAATTGATTGGCATCCATGATTTTTTCATCCCAAGCATGGGTATGCCCGCCTCTAAGAGATTATTGTTATTTTACAGATGGTACGCTCCTGAACTCTGGTCCCGGGCTCACTCGGCTCCATGCCTTCCCACTAGTAAATATTTTGTAATGTATTTCAGACATCACTTACTCTTAAGACCTCACACATTAGGGGGCATCTATTATAGTCCTAAAATTCCCTACCTATGCATACATGGCATTGGCCTTTCTACTTGCACAATTTTCCAAATTACTACTGAGGATCTCTCTTTAAAAAACCATTGTTTGGAGCATGTACGCATCTTGCTGCACTATTTCCCACATACACATGCTAGATGCATACTAGAAATCCCGCGTACATATGCAGGATGCATGCTGAAAAACTTGCTTTTACCTCCAAAATTTGCAAAAAATAAAAAGTTGCAAGGAATTCGGCGGAGTTTACGGGCTATCGAGGGTTTCCCAACCAATTCACCCATTGTAATGCATTCCCAAACCAAATAACTATCCTTTTGTCATATAAAATGAGGTCTTGGGGTCCCATTCCAACATCAAGCATTATAACAGAGAAACTCTGCCAAAATCCATTCCCCTTTTAGCCCAAGATTTGCATCCCTTTCTGACATTTGACCTCAACATTCCCCCTTCATCCCTCTCCCTATATAATCCATTCTCTATTTCCCAAGGGAATCAATTGATTGTGAGAGGTATTACGGGAATGATGCACTTGGAGCAGCAATAAGAGGATCCCTGGCCATGTTCACAGAGCATATTCCTACAAGAAGGTTGTATCTTTTTGTAATCTTCACATATGAATAAAAGAGTTTTGTTTTTGTCCCAAATATTGTGTTTTTTGTGCTTAATTGATTAATGCATTTACATTTGTATCTAGACCCTAACATTGATAAGTAGAGATAGAATATCATGCATCTTTTTTGTCTAAATTGTTTGTAGGTCAGCTTTGGGAGGATACCAGCAGTCCAATAAACTACAAAGGAGAAGGAGGTCAACACCAACCTAAAGGACCTGAGATACACCCTTTTTTCCTTCTCTTATATTTTAAGGTCAGATTGTTTGGGGTAGTTTAGAAATAGAACTGTATTTTAAGGGAGATAAATTCTCTGCCTATAATTTGACCCAATATAGTAATAGGGGGATTTTTCCCGCTAGCACCATCTCAACTCAACTATTGTTCTCAACAATGCATGGCACGAAGATGTCATGATAGAAATGTTCCCAACCAATTGCTTGCTACGGAGCTGCTCTAGGTCACCCCAGGTCATCCAACATACCCAAGTGCTTCAACTTTATACAACCCATAACTACTCCCCTTTGTGATCACTTATGTAATCACCCTCTACGATCACTTCTATGGTTAGATCTATGACAAGTCATGTGACAAATCCTGCATTCATCTTCCTTTCCAAAGTTCTCATTTTTTCCAACAAACTATGCGCCTGATCTCTTCAAGGTGTGCACATCAGGTTTGACACTTACTTCTGTCATGAATCAAACCAACCGAGTATGTTCCTAGACTGCCCCTGCAAAATTTTAGTCCACTTTACCGAACCTTCACCAAGTATGCACCCAAACTTCCTCTGCTATCAAATTTGTGACAAGTTATGTGATGAACTCTACGTTGATTTTTGTGATCACCCACCCTGTCCATGTGCTCTGTTTCCCCACAAAATATGCTCTCGATCTATACAAGGTCTGTTCTCGGATCAACCTTACATTGCACTATCAATCAAACTTTTGTCATAAGTCTAATGCAAAGTTTGTGATGAACCAATTCACCTCACCGAATTGTTCACCAAGTTTTTGAACATTGCCACCAAAATGTTTTCGCAACAAACTATGAAACCAACTGCAATGCACCTCAACACCACCATTTTGACTGTGGTAGTGGTGAAGAGCCAAATCTATTCTAATACCATCTATCACGTTCCCACAGTGTGTCTTCTTGAATCTTGCGATCATGCACCTCTTGAGGGAGTGTGACACCGCGGTGTCTCTCACTTGGCTACTTGGAAACACCAAGGATACTTCATTTGGACTACGCCTCTTCACTTAGATCATACCCATACTTCATTATAGGCTACGGGCAAGTCACACTCCTACTCTAGTGCAACTCTTGTATACTTGGACAATTTGTTAACAGTTTAACACTTAGTCATTTAAGTATACATCCATGAAATGAAGAGAACACTTACGAAACAAATAAAAGATACAAAGATATAGTGTCGGTGACACAAATAGTGCCTAACACGCAAATAAGTCTTATTATTGCAAAAATTTTACAATATGATCACTACTGGCTTGGTTTACAACTTGGTTAGAGTCACACAAATAATCTCACCTCACCAAGACACTCATACATAGATTCGTCACAGCAAGACTCATCCTTCATAACAAATTTTGCAACTCTTGTAGATCACCCCAAATGTGCATCCACCACAGACTCACCATCTCTTATTTGTTGCAAGACTTCAAGCAGACCTGTGGTTCTGTCTCCTATCATTCCTCACTCAGACCCGCGATAATACTTCCCCAAAACTCAACCCAAAATAATATCTCCACAACTTTTTCCACATAATCACCTCAAAGAAACACAATTCCTCCCATTTAGAGCGACTTGGATTCTTGAGGGAGCTCGTTCCTCTTCATTCAAGTCTACCTCAAATTTTCAAAGTTGATATTTATCTGTGTGCCCTTGATCTCTTATATGGACTCCAAAGGTCACCATCGTGAACTGTCGCATCCTTTGGGTGTGTAGTGCCCCTTTTCTAACCATCATGCCCAAATGAATCATCATGCCCCTTTGCAGACATGGTCACCTAAATGAATCGTCATTCCCCTTCGCAGACCTGGTCACCCAAACGAATCGTCATGCCCCTTCATAGACCCAGTCGCACAAACAAACAAATGAATCAACATGCCCCTTCATAGACCTGGTCACCCAAACGAATCACCATGCCCCTTCATAGACTCGGTCACCCAAATGAACATGTTTTCCCATCAACAGTCATGTCCCTTGGGACCCATTTTCCCCAATCTTGGTGCTCTCCTCATGTCGGCACACCACAACCTCTTTGGTGCACCCCTTCTCTTTTTCGCTTCATACTTGGGAAATCCCATTGGCATGTTCACATGCCCAAGGTGCACACTTTCCAAACTAGTGTGAATCTTGGGTGTCGTAGAAACCCCAAGTTCCATCTCCTTGAGGACTTGGATGAGGGTCTCCATGCCCTAGTTCTAGCCGAATACGTTACAATTATTATTATTAGTGAATAATTGTGTTACAATGTTATTATTATAATATATGAAAAAGACATAAATACTCAAATCACAATCATTTAACTCATCATATTTAAGTTTTTTTTTTTCTAAACACGTTTAATCAACATAGTGTATCTTGTTGGACAACAGACAATTCACCTTGAAGAACAATTAAACATTATATGGCTTTAATTGTTATAACATTATCCAATCACAATCCAAATTAAATGATTTCATAAAAATAAAGTTAAACATTATATGGCAACTATAAATTTAAATGAGTGATACATCTCAAATTTAACTTAAAAACAGAGAAATCATTAACAACATTTGTCATTAGCATACTCATAAAACATTTTGTAAATCAAACAACAACAACCACAATTATATGAAAAAACATAATATAAATGAGCGATATACATATGAATATACGTGTCAAACATACATCTCAACAAAATCTATATTAAACATGTCATATATACATTTCAAGTCAAATATAAAGCAATCAATAATATATAGTTCAATTAGTACCACTACTAGCTAGGTCCACCACCAGAGCCAGATGCATTAGTGTCTTTTCTACCAAAGGTAGATCCTCTATCAATACCAACTATGTCATAAATAAATGTCGACATAAGTGCATTCTCAAATGTCTCTCTATCAAGATCATCAATATGTGCAGTAGTACCCAATGTGAACTTAGTGTCCAAAGCATTAAAAAATTGACACATGTGGAGGAAGAGGATTAGGATGGGGATCGATGAATGATGACACATGTGGAGGAGAAGGACAAGGATTGGTGGATGGTAACACAAGTAGAGGAGGAGGAGTAGGATTGGTGGAATATGGTGACACATGTGGAGGAGAAGTAGGAGGAGGAGGAGGATCAGACGAGGATTTAGGTTCAAACACATGTAGAGGGGAAGCAAGAGGAGGAGGAATAACGGATGTGGATGCATGTTCAAACATATGTGGAGGGGAAGCAAGAGGATTGGTATATGGTGAAACTAACTCATGTGGATGAGAATTGGGAGGTGTAGGAGGACCATGTAGTGGAGAAGAGGATGTGGATGGCTCTTTTGATGAGATATATGGAGTGGGATCATGACAATCACCCCTCAACGTCTTGATGAGGTTGATGGAACCAACAATATGACACATCAACAATGTCATGTCACAAGGAAATTAACTCTTCCATATCATAGAGAGATCATATACCCATAATATGTATCTAATGGGTGTGGGTACCAATCTGTGACTAGTCTAAAACCACATAGTTGATCTGCCACCTTTATCCAGACTCTCTCATCCAACCTACATGGCATGTGGGTTATCTGTACTAGATTTTGGTCCTCTATCTCCTCAATCACCTCATCCTCATGTTGGGGAGGTTCATTCCCAACATATGTGCCAATGTATGCAAAAAAATAGATAATAATAATAAGATAATTGAAATAAAATGTTACAATAAATTACATGTGCATTAAACAAGACATAAAAATATGCAACTAGATTTATCAAAACATAACGATAATACTACCTCTCTCATGTTGTCTTAGCTGTTGTAAATTGGATGCTTGGACATCCTCTCCAATCCATCCTCATGTATGGGTACTTTGCAATATAGAGGATAGGATTGTCCTCACTAGCCAATAAATCACATACATCCCTGCCAACTAGAAAAATGGGAAACTCGAATTGGCCCCTCTCGGGCATCAATTTCCCCCACATGTGCATATGTACATCAAGCATAGGCCTAGCACGAAAGCATGGTACTAGTTTTTGAGTGGCATGAACCCTCTCAAAAAATAGTTTAAATAACTATAACATGAATGGGAAGAATCTCATCCCATGTAAAACAATGTGATAGTGATATAATGCACGACAAAACTATCTCAAAAAAATCTCCAACCACCTAATCAATCGAGGAATCTGAAATAAGATATCTACATAATACAACATAGAGAACCTAATGTACTTCACATCATAGCTATATTGTGACAGTGATAATAGAATAAGACATAGGCACCTAATGTCCTCTCTACCAAATGAACTTATCCATACTTGACGACCACGAACCTGGAACTCTGAAGAGGAATGAACCTCCAGATGGACATATCTCTTCACATGTGCCAGATAGGTCTCTCCTGCAACACCAAATTGTAGCACATGGAAATGGGGCAAATCCTCCCCCCTTCTAGACAACCCAGTGATTAAATAGACATCCTCCTCCATGGATGATACCACAGATCGGGACTGACCCTCAACCCATGTCACCGATGATCCCAATGACGGATCAACTATTGTAACAACAAAGAGTTCCCCTTGAGGGATGTACCCTCCCAATAAAACTTCAGGAGACCAAAATCCATCAAAAGGTCATGGGTTGGCTGTGAAATAGTGTGAGGGAACAACTTCCTCTCCATCTCCTTGGCCTCCCACTCACATACAAATGTGTGCATCTCGACTTATTATTTTCGCTCCTCCTCCTCTTGTTATTTTCATCTCTAATTCACAGACAAATATTGTTAGGAATATATATATATATAATTGAAATTCTAAAACAAACACATTAAAATTACATGTATTTAAAAAAATCAAAAAGTATTTTTTTTTTGCAAAAAAAACTAAAATAGTAACCGATGGCCTCAAACTTTACATACACCTCGTCGATGGAGCATGATATCAAAAAAATAGCACCATCATGTGGTGTTGTTACTAATACGCACCGATTCCACATTTCTTGTCACACCACCAAGCATTTTAGTGGTGCGTCCCTTAAGATGCACCGCACCAGTAAATTGTGAACTATTGGCCTGATTATGTTCTATTTACAACATTGGTGTGTTGTTTATACCTAAAGGCACTGCTATATTAAATTGTTTCATCGCAAATTAAGTGGTGTAATGTGTTAAAATGAACACACCGGTGCAACCGTGTTATTGTAGCGTCAAAATTACATTTTACAGTATGTTATCTTGTATAGAGCACTGGTAATGAGGTTTCTAATGAAATTCCTTGGAACACGAAATCATACAATATTTTCCCGATGCAATGATTTTAAACACACCAGTTCATTTCATTAACAAAGACACACCGCAACACTAAAATTTATGGTGCAAAAAATCCTTGGTGCCCTTCATTAAACTGAAAGCACCGATGCATCATGTTTACCAAAGCATTGGAAAGATCTCTATTGGTGTGTTGTATTACTAACACACCGCAAATGGGGCCTTACAGAAGACGAACCACGATGGTTATTTTTTAAAACTTGTTGCGGTGTGTACTTTTAGAGTTTACGCACCAATGCTCCACACTTATTTTCGCACCACCACGGATTGCAATGGTGCATCTACTAAGTCACATTGTTCTGATATGTTAATAAAATTTCATCCCGATGTTGTTCTCTTTACAACACCAATGTGTTTGTTGCACTGATGGGGACCACTAGGTTAAATTTCTTTATCGCAACTGAAGTGGTACAATGCATTACTATTAACACACTGATGCTCTCATGATAGTGGAGCACCGACATTTTTTTTCAAAGATGTGTTGTAAACGATATAGCACGGGGAACGAGTTGTCTGATGAGACACCTTGCTATACCAATTCAAGAAATATATGTCATGGCACATTTATGTAAACAACACCGATGTGTTTGGTTAAAACAATTGCACTCTATGTTAAGTATTATAAATCGTTAAGTTAGTGGTGTGGCTAATTAAGTGAAATATATCGATGTTGGTCAAACCCAATTATGTGTCAGTTGCAAGGCGTTCCAAAGGATGCACTGCTTTGTTTCTGAAATTTATCACAGTGCTCTTGCTTGAACGACACCAATGCATATATGTGTGTGTGTGTGTGTGTGTGTGTGTGTGTGTGTGTGTGTGTGTGTGTGTGATGCACCAGAAATGATACTTACTGTGAATTTAACACAATATGTACCGCTTCAGGGCGAGCCAAAACGTTCAGGTGCACTGCACAGAATTGAAAAAAAATTGAAAAAATACCAAATTTCAAACTAAATTCAAATTTTAATTGGATGAAAATGAAAATAGGAAGGTAATAAACATTTCACCCGACCTCTTATGTCCCAAGGAGGCATGGTTTCACCATTAGGAGGAAACGAAAAAATTCACAGTAATTTCCAAAACTTGGAAATGTGTGGAATCTACCAATGGAGCTATCCAAGTCACTGTAGAGCACCAAAAACGAGGCATCTTTGGAAGGAGGGTGAACATCGATGGTTTATTGAGAGTTTGGAAGCGTGAGATGCATTGTAATAATGAAAATCGGTTTGGTAATTTGTTTTAATTTACCCTACCACGGTGCGCCTGATGATAGAGAGGCACACCGATGCGTAATGTTGAACGACACCGGTGCGTTTTATTCGACACGTGTAATTTTTTTATAAATTATAACAATGATTTTGAAAATTCATGCACTGATGCTTTATTTTTTATGTATGTGCCAATGTGTATCTACCTTGAAGGTGCACTGACAAAAAGCCTCTGCAAAAACCTCTGGTTTCCCGCATCTTCTAAAAAACTCCGCTTTAAACAGTGATGGTGTGTTTGAACATTTAAGCATAGGTGAGTTATGTTTTAGGTTTGAACCCATTGGTATGTACCTTAAAGGTGCACCGATAAAAAAAAACTCTCTAAAAACCTTCGATCGCTTGCCTCTGCTAACAACTTCCGCTATAACTAGTGATAATGTGTTAGAAAATTTATGCACCTATGCATTTTAGGTGCGCACTAGTGTGTACGTACCTTAAAGGTGCATCGGTAAAAAAACTTTTCAAAAACCTATGGCTGCCCGCCTTCGCTAACGATCTCTGCTATAAACAAAGAAGGGATAAATTTTGGGGGGAGGTTCCGTAAAAACTTTTGCTAGAAGGTGTTCTCCTTGTAGTGTAATAGGATCGATGGGAAATTTCTTGAATGAAATGATGACTCTATTTTTCGTGTTGTGGAGACTATTCTCTAAGGACTTCACTAGGTTACAATTTGAGTGATTATAGAAACCATTTCCTATCAAGGAAGACTGAAATCTTAAGGGAAAATCTACTCATTCATTTTGCACCAATAGGCTTAACTATATAGAGATTTTGAATAAAACAGTTGATGCAAGCATGTAATATCTAAATTAGTCTAGTAAGATATGAAACCAAAACTTGCATAAACTAAAATTGAAGTATTCGAATAAACAATGGAATAATCTTAAATTCTTGTTTTCTAAATGATTCCACATTTTACAATAAATCTATAAAAAAGTAACATAGCCTACTTAGATCTATTTTTTTAAGAGCATACCATAATAAACTTTGCTCATGAGCATTGAACCATATTTTTAGTAGAAAAGGTATTTGACATTATCACAATTGTCATTGAATACTACCACAACCATTTCACAATTGTAATGTATTGGTTATATCTACGAGTGCAATGCAATTATTGACCAAGAGATCAAAAAACATGAAGTTATCCATGGTTCATAAACACACCCAAATTTAACAATAACATATGCAACCAAATACATAATTTGGCATTAGAAAAGAATAAATATCAAGAAAGAGGCAAATGTTCTTATAATGATTCTTAGATATCTATGAACAACAAAGCAATCTCATACAAGTAACCAGGTTGGTATTGCCATAAATATGCATGTGACCACTTATATACAAAAGCAAATTTGAAATAACTGAAATCCAAATATCAATTTTAGAAATGCTCCATCCAAATTTAACAATAACATATGCAACCAAATACACAATCTGGCATTAAACACGAATAAATATCAAGAAAGAAGCATTTGTGCTTATAATTATTCTTAGATATATGTGAACATTAAAGCAATCTCATGTTGGTAACCAAGTTAATATTGTCATTAATCTATATGTGACCATTTATATGCGAAACAAAATTTGAAATAACTAAAATCCGAATATCAATAAAATTATACATGAAAGAAAATAGTATCCTCGATTTTAGCAGTGCTCCATCCATGAGCTCCAAATTCCCTTTTCATTGCCTAATTTAGAAATTCCAACCAGTTTCCTCCCATCCATACTCACAAAAAAAGTTATTTCCCTGAGACCCCCAATGTATGTGGTCTCATAACCACTGTTAGATGCATAATCCAATCAACATGGATTTTACTATCCATCGACAACACATCCAAATTTAGTCAAGCTTACTTCCTTCCAAATCCCATTTACCATCCTGTTAAGTTGTCCTTGTTGGTAGGATTTCTACAACATATCTGTACTCTCCATGTTCTTCCCCGAAACCATGGATTTCTCTCTATATTTAAAGGTATAGTGAGGCTAGCCACCTCACCCCCTTCATGCAAGTGTTTTTATTATTTATTCACTTTTATAAATTCTTGATTATTCATCACCCTCTTTTGAGGTTTCAATGCCTCTTTTTTTCTTAATTATTTATTTTTCCTTTAATTATTAATTCAACTTTACAAAAATATTAATATGTTCAGGAGCCCCCTAAAAGTGGGTCATTATTTTATGAATTAATTCACCCATTGGAACTTTAATTTTCACCTTAGCTTAACTCGCATATGGAAGAATTAGCTGTTGGAGAGTAAAGTCTACCCACCTTACCGCGTGTTATCACATGATAATTTGCATTAATTTTTCCAAAGCATCTTGTCCTTGTACTATCTTTCCACTCAGATTTTAAAACTTTTTCACCAGCTCTATCAAGCTCCCATCACCTAAATCCTTCACTCGACTAATCATCCAAAATAGTCATGTCCTCCATGAGTCAAAATTGGCAAATATCCCAAACCTATATCTAGCCTTAATGCTTATCTAAATCCCTTAGTTCCATCACTTCATTCATTTTTACCCTTATTATCATATTCTCATTGAAAATTAAAAATATTCCTTTTATTAATCTTAAGCTCCCTTATCCTATCCACAAAGTCCTGTGATGAGCCTCATATACCCAAAGTCCTTAGAAAAATGGAAAAGGGTTTATTATTATTAATATAACTATTTTTATATTAAAATATTTATATTAATATATAATTCATGACCTCGACGCATATACATTTCGGGGGTTGAAAGTAAACAAGGGTTAATTTTTCAAGGCGGGCCGAAATCCAAACCACCGAGTTTTAAGTTGGAGTATGTGTGCTTAAATGATGCATTTCAAGGGTAAGAGTGGTGTGGAGTAAGACCACTCCTCCCAAGCTCGAAATAATATTGAAACCATTTATTATATGGTTTATGTGTGGCATATTTTCCAGGAGTGTGTTTCAATAATAATCATGGAATTTCCAATAAATGAAATTCTTCCTCACGATGAAATTTTTTTACAGAGGTAAAATTTAAATTTTATAGAGAAAAGAAATTAATGTTTATTGCTATGGAAAATAATCACAAAGAAGAAAATGTACTTGAACAGAAGATTTGGACAATTATTTATCCAAGGTTTTTACAAAAGTAAAAGGGGAATATCAAGGGATATTTTCATAGTTTACCAAGATGGTTTCCAAGACATGGTTTTCAAAACCATGGGAAACAAACCAGTAAATAGTTTTCACAGTGAAATGGTAAATTGGGCAAAACAAGACATGGTTTTCGAAACCATGGGAAGCAAGCAATAAACGATTTTTCAAAACCAC
>ML812118.1:179082-191037 GCA_009831015.1 Picea engelmannii
TTTATGGGTTTTTCTTCAAATTTCAAAGAGATACCACCATGGGGTTTCGAACAAACTATTCTTAGGCATTTGGGACATGGTGTAACATCTTTATTAATCTGTTTTCATGGGGGGTGAAGCAAATGAAACAACTAACCTACATGTTAATCCTATCTTCCTAGGACAATTAACCCAGATTAAACGGTTGGGCTAAGAAATTACTCTACCTAGGGGCTATCTGACCAGGATTAGACAGTCTGGTAAAATTTATTCACTAATCTAACCTAAGGGCTATCTGACCAGGATTAGACAATCTAGTCAGATTTATTCACTAACCTATCAACATTGAAAATTTAAAATAACTTGGTCATGCTTGAAAGGTATGACCAAGTTACTATTATTGCATGGGGCTTTTGTTTCAATTCTTTTATGCCCTCTTTTCTTTTTCTTTTCTTTTTTCTTTCTTTTTTCTTTTTCTTTTTCTTTTCTTTTCTTTTTTCTTTTTCTTTTTCTTTTCTTTTTATTTTTTGTAAAATGAAAAATCAGTTGCCAATAAAAACACTAGATACAGATAATATCCATAATATCAAAGTCATAAGTTGATTCCCATAATTTATGGGGTGATAACAGCGGCTCCACCTGGGGATGGTACTTTCCCTGTTAAGTGCCAAGAATCCATTTTCCTGTCATTCGGAACATATCTATCTAGTATCCTTCATTGGTCTTATTCTATGGAAAATTTTGAAAAACATTGATCAGTAGCTTAGGGCCTTCTCTTCGGGCTTCAACCAATTAACCAATGTTCCTCACTCAGACAACGCAAGTAAAGACTGAAAATTAAAACTGGTATGTACAATGGAGAGTGAGTTCTTCAAATCTCTTACTGAGGTGGGACATAATGTTTCAGCATTCTACCATTCACAGGTGCTCCTGGCAGATCTAACCCATCAGCATTGTTTAGCAAGAAAGCATTGTTTCCTCTAAAAGCTTGGATCATGTAAGGCCCTATCCACAAATTGTCAAATTTCCCATGCTTTCCCTTTTCCTCGTTCCTGGCATCCCATCTCAACACCAGGTCTCCCAGTTCAAAATCATCCTCCTTGGTTCATTTGTCAAAGATCTTCTTGATGTTCTCTTGGATGACCTGTGTTTTGTTGAAAACATCCTCTCTAGTCTGTTGCAAATGAATCATTTGATTGATTCTTCTCTAGGAATCATTTGGCTCAGCTTGAATATCTTGAAGTAACTTCATAACAGGGACTCCCAAAGAAGTTGGGAAAACAGCCTCAGTACCATAAACCAGCTGGTATGGTGACATACCAGTTGACCTTTTGGTGGTCAGTCTATCTGCCCATAAAGCAAATACCAACTTATCATGCCATGACTTTTTGTTCTCCTGCAATGTTTTCTTGATGATATTTACCAAGGTTTTGTTTGAGGATTCCGCCAACCCATTCCCCTGAGGGTAGTAGGCCGTGGAATGCCCTAAGCCAATGTGGTACCGGTTACAGAAATCTATGAGTTTCTTTGACCGAAAGGCAGCTGCATTGTCAGTAATGATCTTTCTAGGACACCCAAAACGAGACAAAATATTATTTTCAAGAAATTTTATAATAACAGAGTCAGTGGCTTGCCTGCTTGGTACAACCTCGATCCATTTGGTAAAATAGTCAGTGGCAGTAAGAATCCACCTATGTTGGCCTGAAGATGGAGGGTGTATTTCTCCAATGAAGTCGAGCCCCCATTGCTGGAAAGGAGCCTCAACTGAAATTGGTTTAAGAGGTAGAGGAAGGAGTTTCCTTTTACCCTCAAACAGTTGACACTGGTGACATGTTGTTACTTTCTGGTGTACATATGCAAACAAGGTGGGCCAGTAAAATCCATCTCTGAGTATTTTGTTGGCTGTAACCTTCCAGTTTAAATGGCCACCACATTCTCCTGCATGAAACTCCTGCAACACTTGATCAGCTTCATCCTTTAGTAAACAATTTAAAAGAATACCTGCAGGGTCTTTCCAATACAAATTTCCTTCTAGAATACAGAATTTCAGAGCTTTCAACTTTAAAAATCTAGCTTTAGTCTTTGTTAAACCAGGGGGAGCATGTAAATTTTGTAGAACGAATATAAGGTCTGCATACCATGGAGAGTTTAGAAATACCTCTCTAACATTTGGAGTCGCCATCTCACCCCGCTCATCTGCCACATCTAGAAAATTAATGTCAAGAGCTAGGAAGTTAGATTCAGCCATCAGTTTAGCAAGGCCTTGTCCTTTTATCAGTTTTGTGGGCTTAATCTCTATGTCATATTCTAGAATAACTGCAATCCATTTTCCCCTTCTTCCATCAGGGTTGTCTTGTGTCAAGATATCTTTTACTACCACGTTTGGGACATAAGCTATGGTGTGAGAATGGAGAATATAGACCCTGAAGTCTTTTATATCCTTTACCAAAGCAAAAGCTTGCTTCTCCATGATATTGTAATTCAATGCAACATCTCTTAGAGCTTTGCTGAAAAAAGCTATGGGTTGTTCATACCCTTCGTTGTTCTTCTGCAGTAATACAGCTGCTATAGTATGTTCAGAGGCGAAAGAAAAAAGATAGAAATCTTTAGTGAAATTGGGGCTAATCAAAACTGGGGCTTCAGTGAGTGCTCGTTTGACTTGTTCGAAGGATTGTCTGGACTCAGAGTCCCATTTTATTTTTGCGTCCTTTTTCAGCATGTTTGTGATGTTTCGAAGGAGCTCAGCCAGATTAGGAATGAATATTTGAAGAAAGTTAATTTGTCCTATAAAAGACTATAGTTCTTTGAGGTTTCTTAGGTGTTCTAGCTTTAGTATGGCTTCGATTCTGCTGGGGTCAATTCTGATTCCCTCTTTAGAGATGATGTGTCCCAGCAGTTTTCCTTCTTCTAACCAAAAAAGGCACTTCTTGGGATTCAAAGAAATCCCAAACCTTCTACACTTTTCAAAAACTCATCTAAGGTGCCGCAGGTGTTCATCATCAGATTGGGAAAACACAGTCACATCATCTATATAAACGACAATAAACTTACCTGACTCTTCTACGAAGGCGATATCCATTTCCCTATGGAATGTGGCTCCTGCGTTCATCAGACCAAAAGGCATCTTCACATACATGAAAGTGCCCCACGGTGTGGTGAAAGCGGTTTTTTCTTGATCGTCTAGGTGAACTAAGACCTGGTTGTAACCTGAGAAACCATCTAACAGAGAAATTCCACTAGACCCGACCACTCTTTGCAGGAGGTGATCCATTTTAGGCAAGGGGTAATTATCCTTCAAGGAGGCTTTGTTCAGATTACGGAAATCTATGCAGAGTCTGATTTCCCGGTTTTCTTACGTGTGGGAACTAAATTAGAAACCCACTTAGAGAAACGTAGTGGGACTATGATCTTGGAATTGTACATTTTCTTAATCTCTTTTTCTATCAAGGGAAGTAACTTGGGATTTATCCTCCTAAGTTTCTGCCTAAACGGTTTCTGGTCTTCCTTTATGGGAATCCTGTGTTGTATGATGCTGGTATCGTAGGCTTTCAAATCTTCATAGCCCCAGGCAAAGACGTCTGAATATTCTTTGAATAGCTCAATGTACTTAAGCTTTTGTTCTGGGGGTAAAGATTTGGACAGTTTAACCATCCTAGGCTTCTCTTCAATTCCTATATCGCAGTCTTCTACCTCTTGCCCATGGGCTTCTATTTTTGGTTTATTATCTACATCGTCGTTGTCAAACAGATCTTCTAAAGGGACAAGCCCTCTAGGTAAAACATTGCTTTTCAATTGTAAAACATCGGCATCCATTTCGTCATCCCCTAACTCTCCTGAATCTACTGTATCTTCTGTCTCTACCGTATTTACAGTATTCACACTATCTATTTCAAACTCAGAATTATTTACATTCTCGTTTTCATTTTCTAAATCTATGTTTGTACATTCAAAATCATTCTTGCATTGCAGAAAATCCTCTATCTGATCGTCATTTCCAAACACCTGTCAGTACCTGATATTATCAGGAACCGTCAGTCTGCATTTCACTTCAACAGTGTATGGGCGAGTTTGGCGGAAAGGGATCTTGCAGGAAGCTGTTGATGTAGCTAATCCATCGGCCAGAATATTCTGCCCTCTCGGCATTACCTGCAAGTCAACCTCATTAAAACACTTCAAAGCATCAAGAATAGCGTTCCTATAGGCTCTGAGGCGCGGGTGTTTAGTAGCATACTCACCTTTGATTTGTTTGATTATTAATTCAGAGTCACCCCTTACCATTATTTTCTTAGCACCAACTTGTTTCAACAACTTCAGACCGAGCATTAAAGCTTCGTATTCGGCAATGTTGTTAGTGCATTGGAAATTTAATTTATAGGAATGATTTTCTGAATACCTGTTTCGATGGTTATGCAGCCAGACTCCAGCTCCTGCTCCTTCTTTACTCACAGCTCCATCAAAATCCATACTCCAGAAATCGGCAGGGAACTCTTCGGTTATTACGTTTTTCATCTTAGTTGCCTCACCATTTTCTGGGCCTTCATCTTGGCCAGATACATCTTCCATCAACTGAATATATGGCTCTTCAGTATCACCATCATTGTACAAGATGAAAGAATCTAAATCTGAATGAGCAGAGTAAAGGGGGTAATTGTGAGGTTTCTCTTGGCTACTGACCATGTACTTCATCAGTGTTTCTCTATATAACCTTCTCTGTTGTCCAAACACTGGGATAGTGGCGTAAGACATGTCCAGTTGCAGGGTTCCTTTCAACTTAGCTCCCCAAGAGCGGGATAGCAACATTCCATACTTAGGCGGGATGTCTGCGACAACCACGTCCATTACCATGCTTTTTGAAGGGATCTGAACCAGGGTGATGCAAAGGTCCTTAATTAGACCAATACATTTGACTTTGCTAGAGTCAAATGAGTGTAGATCTTTGTAAGGCCTAGTGACCTCCAATCCCAGATTTTCCATTACTGCTTTAGGCATCAGATTGTGTGAGGCACCTGAATCCAACATGGCGTTATGTAATATCAAGTCGTGTATGTTCAAACTGATGTAAAAGGGGGCTACATCACCGGTATCATCTCGACCATTTACTTCATGTCTGAAAAGGAGTTTGGGATGATCGTCAGTAAGGTTCATTGTGTCTGAATGAGTCATTGATCCAATAGTCAAGGCCTTGGTTCCTATGTCAGGTTCAATGGCTAACACTTTTAGTACCTGTGAACGATAACCACCTCTACTCATCAACCCTGTAAGTGGGATAGGAATTTTTATTTTGGCCAATTCTCCCTCCAGGCTAAAAGGTGCAGGGGCTTGGGCCTGACTCATTGATTCTGGTTGGTCCACCATAGTCTTCCGCTCAAAAGTACTGGGTGGATTAATAGGTGACACTTCTGGATGTGATGGTCTTTTTAGAATGGTGATGTTTTTCTTCACAGGGGTGTCGGCTTTACTTTTCTCTGAAACCTTCTCAGCAGTAGTCTTCTCAGGGGTTTTCTCAGTCTCAGCTACCTTCTGCGTTTCAGTCGTCTTTTTCGAGGAATTTCCTTCTATCTTCTTACTTCGCAGATTATATTGACAGTGGACCTCCAAAATAGCGTTTTCAAAGGCCTGTTGTTCTGCGTCTCCGGCTTCTTCACTTACCTTAGTTTGATTTAGCAGAAAGAGTTCCTGCTCTTCTTGGGTGAGAAAAATGGCCTCATTATCATGAATGCCCATGAGGTTAATGTGAGTGTCTTCCAATTCTTCAATCACCTCTCCCCCTTCATCAGCATAGTTTTCCTATAGAGGAGGTCTGATCGGCTGATACGGGCCTCTCTACTCTCTTTGATCTCTAGGATCTCTCTATCTAATCTGAGGAGTGTTTCTCCTGAAATTGGGGTTCTGAATCTGGGGAGCAGGTGCGTTGTCCCTTGGAGGGTTTATGTCGGATAAATTCATTCTTTCCATCATATCCATCATAAATTCCACCGTTCGGGTCAAAGAATCTAGCTTGGAATATATGTCGACGTGGAAGGTTCTTCTTTGATCGTGACTCTCCTTTCTGTCCTTTGATGAGCCCTTTTCGCCAACAGATTAGCCTCCACACTAATAGCACTTTTCTGCATGTCTTCAAGGGTGGCAGCATTTCTTTCTCTTAATTGGTAAGACATGTCAGCATCGAATCCATCAGATAATTTAATCAATGCCAAACCCGGGGGAGGTTTGATTTTAGTTGGGATTGCATTATACAAGTTGTTAAAATGGGTGCAATAATCTTGGACCGTCTCACCTTGATTCCTTTTTATGTTCTCGTATTCTGACAGTATCTGGAGAGGGTTCTTCTTTACCTCCCATCTGTCAAGAAAACTTCTTTGGAACGCGACAAGGTCAGGGATTGATGCGGCGGGTAAAGCTTTGAACCATTTCTTGACGTCCCATGTCAGACTCTGGGCGAAAAGTCTCATTTGAACGTCGACTTCATCAACTTCTTGCAAATCAAAGTAGTTGTTCATTTTATCCACATGTTGTTGTGCGTTTAATGTTCTGGTTGCATCGAACTATGGAAGTCTAGTCTGGTAGTCTTGGGGCATGGCATGTAGCTGTGCGGCCAGCACCAAAGGGGCATACCGAGCTGCCATGATGGGCGGAGGAGGTGGGACGACGACCTGGACGGTAGGAGAGGTAGCGACTGAAGATGAGGACGAGGAAGGAATGGGCGGTGCTGAGATAATGATTTGTAGTTTAGTCGTAGGAGACAAGACCTTGGGGGTTCGGGGCTGCAACACAGTTCGGTCAAAGACGAGCTTAGACACAAAGGTTTTAGACCATGTTCTAACCAGGTTTCTTTGAGGAAAAGGATCAAGATCAAGGTTTTGAAAGGTATTTGGTTCTCCGAAAAAGGAAGGAGACTTATGATGGGGTGTATAACTCACTGAACTAGTAGATAAGGTCTTTCACCTGAGAAACTATTCGGGATTATCTATCGCTATAGAGGGTTCTGGGTCTGGATGAGATCGAGTGTGAACCTTCTTGGAAGCCGGAGCTCTTTTTGGTTTTTATATATATACCTTTTTTTATTTTATGAGTCTAAAAATAATATATACATAGTAAATCAACCTCTAAACATTACTTTCTTCTCAGAATCAAACGTTCTGTTTAGGGGAAAGAAAATGTGAGATTGTCAGTTTTAGTTCCTCCCCAGTGGAGTTGCCAATTATGTTAGCACTTGGTAAATTTCCTATAGGTTGAAAAAGAAGAAATCTACAAAGGTAACCTTAACCAACCGCTTTTAAAGTTGGGATCTAGCCCTTCCATCTTCAGAGAGGGATCTCTCTATATGATTTAGCTTTGTTTTTAATTTCAGATATTAAGCTAGTTAAAGAAACTGTTGGTTTTGTTGTAAAAGAGTTTTTTTGAAGTTGGTTGAGACGGTCTACACATCCATTGGGCTATGGGGTCTGTATTCAATCAGATGTTAGATACAACCAAAAATGCCAAAGAAAACCTTCACAGGGAGAGATAATATACTCACTGGATCTTTATTAATTTAAAATGATGGACGGAAGAACAGATGAGGAAAATAACTTCAACTAACAAGCAGTTAAGAATTTCTTAATTGAAGATATTAGAAGATAAACATTTAAATCTTTAGAATCGGAAATAGGGTATCAAAGATAAATCCTGCAACATGACGCTATTCATAAAGATTAGATTCAGAAAACAAAATGATTACAGAGAAAGAAAAACATTTAACTTAGAAAATCAACGTCACCAGTGAACATACGCAAGAATCCTGTAAAAGTGCTTCTTCTTTATTAATGGCAGATCCATTCAAAAATAGTACATCTTGATAGCAATAGGGTGTGCGAATCAACAACCCTCAATACTTCGAGAGTTGAAGTATTTATAATTTCAAATTACAAACTTTCCTGTCATAACTGATCAGGACGTGCTCATTCTATTTTTAGTCTAACTACTTTAACTAATCAAAAACTGTTTGATGACTCAATACAACTGCATGCGGAAATTTTTGGGGTAGGTCGTTGGCGAGGTGCCTTCGCAACCTCTTCTGATTGGACAGGTGACTGGATTGTAGCAGCTCATCTGCTAATCTAGTAGATCAGACAAATCTTCCCATCTGAGATGACCTGGCACTGTGACTTTAAGCAATCTCTGATACACTTCATCCATGTCTGTATATTTAGAAAATCTAGGCTTGATGGTGAATATGTGTTTAATCTCATGTTGGATACTAATATCCAACTGCAGGGCATCCATGAATGCTTTGCCTGTGATGCTTCCCTGTATCCCTGCAAACTTGGAACTATCCTTAGACACTTCAGTCAACCTTTTCTTGTAATCAGGGACTGTCATTAATTTTTCATTAATGACCTTCATGCCAGGTAGGCCTTTCTTTTGGAGAACATCTATCTTATTGAAAAACTTATGTACTCCTTGATCCATGACTTGAATCTTCTCCTCAAGCTGAAGCATGAGACCTCTTTTGGTTAGAACCCTTTTTACCTCAAGTATAGTTTTCGTCATGTCCTCGATTTTTAGTTCTTCAAGTTCCTCTCTGGTCTTGGAATTCAAGAACCTGATGATTTCATTTGCTTGTGCTAGCATGTCTCCCAGCTCCATTCTAATTTTCTCAACAGCCTGTTTGCTCCTCTCGAGCAACTCATTTTGTTCAAACATAATTTGAACCATTGGCCGGATTTCATTTATGGACTTGGAAATATCTGTCCACACAATCTCTTTGACCTCAGCCAAAGTCTTCCCTGCCATTGTCTTCTTTTGGAGCTGCTGTAACTCCTTCCTGATTTGCTCATTCACCTGCTTTTCTTTGGATAGGCTTGTCTGGAAAGAAGTCTTGAGCTCTTGGAGGTTCTCCACTTCTTTCTTAATCCTGCTGATTTCTGACTCTTGCAGGTTCATCTTCTCCATGGACTTGGCCAGGTTTGTTGTTCCTTCTGGTAGTGGCACTGATGTGGCAGATGGAATGGCTGTCACTGTTGGTGTGCTCAAACTTGCAATTGGGATAGAACTCAATGGAATGCCTTCCATTGGCTTCGCCTGCTCTTTCTCTTTTAGTAGTCTCTCCATTTCAGCCTCCATCTCTTTTGGTTGAGCATTCTTCTCCATGAGTAACTTTAACATCTCATCCCTTTCACCTTCCTTTTCTACTATCTCCTTGGCCTGTGAGTCCTCAGTGGGCGGGAGCTTCAGTTGTTTTCTTAAGGACGCGATGTCAGCATTTTTATTTTTAATCATCTCTTCTGCAGCCTTGACGTTTGCAGGGTCATAACCGATCTTGAGGACCAGTTGCTCCAACGTCTTGATTCTGTTGTCTTTAGTGAAAGATGATATTTTCTCCAGCTTGAGTTGAGTCTGCGCATTGTTCAATGATACCTGAAATTTTGCTGCAGAAGCTGAAGCGTGGGCCAATGTGTGAAAAAACATCTCCCCTGTTTGTTTATGCAGATCCATCTGATCTGCTGGATGCACATCTTTCGCTTGGAACTCGAAAGTGGCCCTCTTGTAATCTGAAATAACCTTTGGATCCGGTACCTGTGCTTGGAGGTAGGCCATGTGCATCCTACCCTTTTCAGTGTCAAAGGCTGACAGAAGCCTATGCTGAGTTGTAGATGACTGCTTCCGGAACTAGGCATAAGTGCTGCTAGTGAGGGTTTGGTTCTTCTTCTTAATCAATTCATATTTCTCGAAAATGCCCAACTTGGGCCCAGTTTTGCTTAGTGGAGTATCCATGGGAGAATCTGTGGATTTCTTCGGTATTGTTGTTGTGATTGATTTAAGTTGGCTTGAACCGAAAGGTAGAGTGACT
Source organism: Picea engelmannii (assembly GCA_009831015.1). Classification (NCBI taxonomy): domain Eukaryota; kingdom Viridiplantae; phylum Streptophyta; class Pinopsida; order Pinales; family Pinaceae; genus Picea; species Picea engelmannii. The sequence continues at coordinate 188,894 of ML812118.1, forward strand.
GTCTTGACCCCTGTGGTAGTTACTGTGGTAGTCGGGACTTCTTGTTCTATTGTCGCGCCAGGTGTTGAAACTGTCTTTGGCCTCTTGGTGTGCATCTTGAACTCCTTTGATGACACCTCTATTACAGGAGGAGAAGACTCCTGTCGGGGCCTCTTCTCTTTGGGAACCTAGGGTGTGGTAGTGGGTGGCACACTCGTTGAGGGCACCTATTGTTCCACTTCAACTTGTTGTTCCATATCCATCAAAGTATCAGGCATCCAAACTGTTTGATTTGCAAATTTATCGATCTCTGGCTTGGACTCATGCACATATGGGACATTCTTATTTTTCACTCTCATTTCAGAAATGATCCCGCATGGATCATAGTGCCAGGTGAAACTTGTAAAGAATTTCATCTCCTTTAATATTATGTCTTCTTCCTCCCCTGCGCCTCGACTATTGCAGATGAAAGAACCAATCTGCCCCTTGATCCGCAATTGCTGCTTCTTCTTCAGGGAAACAAAGTGAACATCATATAAATTCATTATCTGCCTAATATATTCTAATGCAAAAATCCTTACCGGTACATATTTTGGCAGCTTGTAGGTTGCCAATTCGCACCTGTAAACTCAGATCTCAGTGTGATTCTGATACAAGTACCAGTCTCTTATCTTTGTGTCTTCCGAGAGATGTATAATTCTCTGGACCTCTTCATTTATTCATGGCTCAGGCCTGCCGCCCATCATGCCTACCACTGGGTGGTAAAACTGATCAATGAAAGCTTTGAAGTCGTATTCAGCCAAGTTATGCTTCAGAAGAGAAGTCCAAGATGTGACTGGCTGGGGTCTTCCATCCGCGTCCATCTTCTGCATGGAGAAACTGAACATGTTGGCTTGAAAGTAAACGAACATGTACGCCAGTATGGAAGAATATTTGAACATCCCCTCTGTGCCGAAATTCACGAACTGTTCATGAATATTATCGGCCAAGAAGGTGATGTAGTCGAACTGCGTGGTGGGTTGTTCATCATTTGAGAAATGGACAGAAGACCCAGGATGGGCTCATCTACCCATTGGTCAGAATAATAACCAAGCAGGGCACATAGGGAAGAAATGATTTGATTTCCTTTGGTGGAGAACATGGAAGAAGGATAAGGGGGTTTTGTGGAAGGGAGTGGAGCGGCAGTGGGGAGGAACAGCTCAAATATCTGAGCTCTCTGAGGGAAAGTCATTTTTTGATATAACTCAGTGAGGATTTCTAAATTGAATGGGGACGCATATTCAGCACGGGGTATTTGCATCATCTGGTCAATATCTTCGGGGGTGATGAAAAAGAGGACGTCTCCAAATGAAGAAACGATGGCTTTCTGGTCGGGGACATAATGGGCTTGGAATTTGAGGGTGAATTCTAGGAAATGATAAATCTGGGGAAAGAGATACAGGGGAAAATTGGACTCCCAGAGTCCAATTTCATTGCTCTGGTCCAGGAACATCTCCCGGAGCCATGAATGAAGATCCAAAAAGTCGAAATTGCAAATGGTCTCTGCGATCAATCGATCTTTATCGACCAAGGGAATTTTGTCTAAGTCGACAGGAGGGGGAAGAAAAGGGTTCTCTTCTAATTCCGCTTGTCTCGGCTTTGACACCATTTTAGCAACTGTACCTACAATAAACAATACGTTAGTGGGGTCGACTAACTGCGGGTGAAGGCGACGCTGAAGCAATGGAGGAATAAGAGGTTTCTGGCACGATGGATGAATAACGAATGAACAGGGAAAACGGTAGTTTTATTCAAAAAATGGGGTCGGTTGGACGCGGGAAAACGGTCAGCATGACAACGAGCATTTTATCCAGTTATTAATGGACAACGGGCCACTTGGGGTGATATGGCAGGTGACGGTAGCCAAAGTATACGGATGACTGACGTGGAGGTTGGTGATTGGAGGTAAAATTCGCCAAAGGAGGTTGTTCATGAGTGAAGGGGGTTAGATACTGACAACAGGGACTGACAGAAGTTATGGGAAGTGACACGACCCTGGGTGCAAGTGGAACAAGTGGACTCAGTGGAGGATGACGTCCAAGGGCGACGGGATGTCAGGCAACATGTGGGGGATGGGACCTCTGGACCAATAGGACAATGCCACATGTAACAAGGGGCCCGTCGTA
>ML812118.1:192185-205070 GCA_009831015.1 Picea engelmannii
TTTTATGGGTTTTTCTTCAAATTTCAAAGAGATACCACCATGGGGTTTCGAACAAACTATTCTTAGGCATTTGGGACATGGTGTAACATCTTTATTAATCTATTTTCATGGGGGGTGAAGCAAATGAAACAACTAACCTACATGCTAATCCTATCTTCCTAGGACAATTAACCCAGATTAAATGGTTGGGCTAAGAAATTACTCTACCTAGGGGCTATCTGACCAGGATTAGATAGTCTGGTAAAATTTATTCACTAATCTAACCTAAGGGCTATCTAATCAGGATTAGACAGTCTGGTCAGATTTATTCACTAACCTATCAACATTGAAAATTTAAAAGAACTTGGTCATGCTTGAAAGGTATGACCAAGTTACTATTATTGCATGGGGCTTTTGTTTCAATTATTTTATGCCCTCTTTTCTTTTTATTTTCTTTTTTATTTCTTTTTTCTTTTTCTTTTTCTTTTCTTTTCTTTTTTCTTTTTCTTTTTCTTTTCTTTTTCTTTTTTGTAAAATGAAAAATCAGTTGCCAATAAAAACACTAGATACAGATAATATCCATAATATCCAAGTCATAAGTTGATTCCCATAATTTATGGGGTGATAACACACAGTACTCTAAGAGTGATTTTGGCCATGTTGCATTTCAGGCTTAAAGAGGATCTTCGAGCTTAGTTACCCTACCCATACACTCGCTCGGTTGTTGAATGTACCCCCTTTGGTTGTTGATTACAAGTTGGTGGAATAGTTTCCATTATATAGGTTGACACACAGGTGACTGCGAGGTGTGTATCGCAATACCTGAGGCAAACTCTATACTTTTTGGGTGACACCCAAAGGGACCTTCGGTCGAAGGTATGGGTAACTATTTCTCCTGGACAGTTGTTTTCCTTTGTGAATGATTTGTACGATCATGACTTCATCTCCCTAGGTCAGAAGCATTGAGAAGGGTGGTTTGTTTTGTTTGTATCTTTTTAGGATTTTCTTCTTAGTGATGTGCTCTATGCTTCCTAGTTTTCCATAGTGAGTTAGTTAGCCATTTCTTTGGGTCTCTAACCTAAGTTGGTAGACCGCCCACTCTGCTAGTCGTGAGCAATTTTCAGTCTTCATCTTAGAAACATGGAGCCTCCTCTTTATAGGCGTTGTTTTTTATACCACTGGTTCGCTAGAGTCAGTGTGTGAGACTTTTATGGAATTGAACGATCCCACAAGGGAAGAATTTGTGAATAAGATATTCATGCATAAAGTTATTGATGATACCAACCAAGCAATCCCTTTGCAAGGGTATTCTTGTGCTTTACCTTTCTTCGGTAATGTTGGTGTCTCTTTGATGGCCACTTTGTACATTCCTGGGTTGAATGTGGGACTATCGATTTGGTTGGGTATTATTCCAAATGTCTCGAATGCTCTTGATGCTTCTCAATTAAGAACCTTATGTCATGGGCATCATGTTTATGTTCCTTTTTGAACAAAATCTTCTCCTCCTCATTCTACCTTCTTTGGTGAAAGTATAACTACTAGTAACTGGACGTCTAAAAAAAATAGAAAGAGAAAGAATAGGAAGAAGAAATCACCAACCTTTGTGAGTCATGTTGGAGATAGGTCGTTAACCTCTGCAATTCATGTTGAAGACCATCACCCTTGCAACTCATGTTGGGGGAAATCACCCAACCTCTATAAGTCATGTTGGGAGAAAATATCCAGGAATTGCTAGTCATATTGGCAATAGGTCTGTAGCTTTTGTGAGTCATGTTATCGACCAATAACCAACCACTTCAAGTCATGTTAGGGGCACGAGTCTCATCAATGAGAGTCATACGAGTGATATATCACCAACATCTGTGAGTCATGTTGGAGTTGTGCAGCCAACCACTGCAAGTCATGCTGGGGGAATGAGTCTAATCAATGCGATTCATACGAGTGATATGCAACCAACCACTACTATTCATGTTGGGGGCATTGATTCTATTGAGAAACCTATACAAATAGGACATAAGCCTAAGTTCCCTTGTAATCTTTGCAAGGGAGATAAACTTACTTATTTATGCCCTGGCCTTCTAGAGGCACGAAGATTGTGGTCCATGTCTGCAAGCTCTTCTGATTTTGAGTATTCTGAGGTTTCCTCACAGCCTATTCAACCAATGGTTGAGAAAGTGGTCATGACGATGCAATCTTCGGCTAATCCCACTCCTCTTTTGGGAGTGATGCACCTTTATACCATATTGTCGCGTATCCTATTCAGCCAGTGGTTGATAAAGTGGTCACATTGATGCAATCTTTGACTGATCCCACTCTTCTCTTGGAGAGTGTCGAATCTACCAAAGTGGTCACACTGATGCAATATTCGGTTGATCTCACTCTTCTCTTGGAGAGTGTCGAGTCTACCAAAGTGGTCACGTCAATGAAATTTTTGGCTGATCCCACTCTTCTCTTGGGGAGTGATGTGTCTATCGACTACATTTTTAACATTTCCAGTTCAATACTTTCAGAACAAGGGGGAATTCCGCTCACTTTGAGCACACCGCCTCCAAGTCCTAGGATGTTTTCCTTTGATTGGCATGACCTGGTTGAGCCTCACCTTCCTTATTTTTCACCTTTTCAAATAAAGGTTGAAGTTAATTCAAAAAACGTTTATCGATGTATTGTAGATGAAGGAGCCTCCACAAGTATTTTATCCTCCTCAACTTGCCAATCCTTGGGATCTCCCGATATTGTGTCTTCTTCACATGAGTTCTTGGATTTTGAAAGACGTCCTAGTGAATATTTGGGGATTATTCCCCAGTTTCCTATCTCGTTAGGTGGGAAGACTATCCTTGTCGATGTTATAGTGGTGCAGAGCCCATTAGATTTTAATATTATTCTCGGGTGTGATTATGTATATGTTATGAATGTTATGGTGTCTACGTTCTTCCAAGTGATGCATTTATCTCACAATGGAAGCATTTTCACTATATACCAGCTGGCATTTGATAATCACCATCCTAATTAAACATTAGTTCAATATTCCCCTTTATATGTTCCTAGTATCCTTGTATACTCTACCCTGCCACAAGTAAATTATGTGGCATCTTATCCCCAGTGTTAAATTGCTCATGAGTAGGAATTTGTTCACTCATGTTTTCTTTCTCGAGACTTGGTCTCAATAATTTATTCATTGGTTTATCCAATGAGGGCATGTGAGCCCTTGCTTCCCCCTCTTCGGCCAAGTGATCTCGAGTTTCCTTTTGAGTGTGATCTCATTGTTTGTAGATCCTCAATCCTTTGTGCTTGTGATTCTTCGGTGATAGACTATGTCGGTCCTGGCCAGAATCTCCATCGTTATATGGAATATGGTCAGTTTACTTTACCCTTTGGGACTGTTGACGATCCTCGTTCGTGTGATTTCTCAGATATTGAATTGCCTTCAAATGAGGCTATCCTTGAAGCCATGACTATGGTTTCTATACCATGGGAAGACTTACATCATGGTTTGTGTTGTTTTCCCTTTTGGTGGACTTTCCAAGTTGACTATCGAAGAGACTCCTGGTCAGAGCCTAACATCGGGCTCTACCTGAACTACTACCATGCATGGGCCATAAGGCTGTGCGATACCTTGTACATATTGTACACTCCAAGAATTTTTTTTCGATTTTTGTATTCAGTAGCACCTCTTATTTTTCGGAAGTTTCTAGTTATATTGGATTTATGAACTTCTGGATTAGTGTTATTGGACTTATATGCAGGATATTGGAGACATTTTTCTTTGACATGTGTTCATTGTATTGATCCATTCTAACAGTTATTGACCTCGAAACTTGCATATAGGTTAGATTTTTCCCTACTTGCAGTTTTTTCATTACCCGTTTCCTGGTTCTTTTTCCCTTAGGATCGATCCCACTAAATTGTGACACCAACCTTCCTTGTTGATAAGTGTGTCATACTTTATGTGGTAGAGCCTTCCTTCCATGGGAATCTTAGTTCGAGCCTTGTTTGTCATTTGGTTCCCATGTCGAAGTACGAGATTCCTTTTAGTCCCACTAGGTACGAGAGTCCTTTTAGTCCCGCCATGATAGTGTGTTGAAGCCTCATTCTTCTTCATCTTTTTCTGGCCTATACCCGAGGAACTCCCTAAGAGCATGGTTTGTTGTATTTCAAGCTCGCTTAAACTTTGAAAACAACATCTAATGAGAGATTATTTATTATTTTAGGTCTTATTTGGATTACTTAAGAAAAGAAGCTCCCCTAGAGTCTTCTTTAAGCCCTTTTCAAACTCTTTAAAATTGAAAAGATTATCAAGCAAAATTGTTTCCCTTCACGCTCGCCAAACTCAAATTTGAAGGCACATCTGTCTGGCGGTAGTTTACCCATTTTTCGATTTGGATGGATAATTTTACAAATAAAGGTATTCTCTATGAACTTTAGTTCGCTAGAAGAGTATTCTCGGGCTAAGTTTAACCCTTTTTTGGGCTCGAGGAACCAAATTTTCGAAAAAGGAACATTCTCCTTGGTTTCGGTTTGTCTATTTTTCAGGCCTTGGAGATTACTTACGAAAAAGGAACCCCCTAGAAGTCCATTGTTAATCTCGTTTTAGACTCCCTAAATATGAAAATATCGTAGAGTGACCTTGTTCCTTTCACACTCGTTAAATTGGTCTAGAAAGAAAATCTATTTGGCATGAGTTGAACCCTTTTTATAGACAATAGATTATTCCAGGAAAAGGTATGCCTCGGGAGACGTGTCTTGCCATGAGAGTTCTCCTCAGTTGTATTTTATACTTTTTTGGGCTAAGGAGACTAAACCTAGAAAAAGGTTGTGAGTCCATAGTTAATCTCTCTTTAGACTCCTTAAAATTGAAAATATAGCTGAGTTACCTTGTCTCAATCACACTCGTTAAAACGTTATGGAAGAGACGTATTTTCAGCATAAATTTAACCCTTTTTCAAACTCACTAGACTAATTGTGAAAAAGGAACTCCTTGGAGTCTTCTTTTAGCATTTTTTCAGACTCTCTAAACGTGAAAAAACCATTGAGCTTACCTTCTCTGGGATCGTAAAAATTTACATGGAAGGAGTCTTGTTGTGTCGTGCTTAATCGCATTGCAGGTCTCATCTTTGCATCTTTGGCCAAATTTTGGCTCCATGTTTCTCTCAACTAAACCTTTAAAGCATTCCTTATACACAAGACTTGCAACACTTTTTGCCTTTGTGATCTGACACCTTTACCCATGGAGGAATTTTTCTCGAGTGTCCTTATCCTTCACATGTCTCCTTGCATCGAACATCAGTATGTTTCATGCACCTAGAACTAGTTTTCTTATCCGAGACACTTGTTCCCCCTCTGTAACATAACATTCTTTTATTCTTTTTCAAGCTCGTTAAAAATTTGAAAAAGACAAAAAAATCAAATATTCCAAAAAGAGGGGATGGGATATTTCAATTTGTTTTTGGCAGCAAGATAGTCTCCCTTGGACAAAGCACATCCTTCCATTTGTTCTCCAAGCATTGGGATCTAGTATGACCTTAGGAAGTTGTTCTTTCTACATAGAATCATGTCCTCCTCCATTTGGTTACTCTTCCAAACGTATGGAGAGTTTGTGGTGCCTCGTGGATCGTAGACTTATGTCAATGTTATGCTGCCTAAGTCTGATCATCCATCATTCTTTTGTCCAAGGGAAGTTTTATCCAACCCGAGTCATCCATTCTGTAGTTTGTCTCTTGAATTTCATGAGTTGTCCATCCCGAGAGTCCTGTCAAGTCTAGATTCAAAATCGATGAAGTTATGTGCCTGATGATCGAGATCCTCCAGTCTTTCCCCAACTACATGTCGAAGACCTCGAATTAGTGAGTCTTACACTCCCATTGTACTCCTACCTGATCTGTTGAAGATCTTCAAGTTGTTTCTCAAGCTATGGTGTCCTCATCTCCAGCCACATGCATCAATACTTCATAAACATACATATTATATTGTACTTGAATATCATCAAATGATTTTGAGATGTAGATCCAATATGTATTTCTCGCAGCTACACTTTATATAGACATTTATATGACATGGATCTACATTATAATTGATTGGCATCCATGATTTTTTCATCCCAAGCATGGGTATGCCCGCCTCTAAGAGATTATTGTTATTTTACAGATGGTACGCTCCTGAACTCTGGTCCCGGGCTCACTCGGCTCCATGCCTTCCCACTAGTAAATATTTTGTAATGTATTTCAGACATCACTTACTCTTAAGACCTCACACATTAGGGGGCATCTATTATAGTCCTAAAATTCCCTACCTATGCATACATGGCATTGGCCTTTCTACTTGCACAATTTTCCAAATTACTACTGAGGATCTCTCTTTAAAAAACCATTGTTTGGAGCATGTACGCATCTTGCTGCACTATTTCCCACATACACATGCTAGATGCATACTAGAAATCCCGCGTACATATGCAGGATGCATGCTGAAAAACTTGCTTTTACCTCCAAAATTTGCAAAAAATAAAAAGTTGCAAGGAATTCGGCGGAGTTTACGGGCTATCGAGGGTTTCCCAACCAATTCACCCATTGTAATGCATTCCCAAACCAAATAACTATCCTTTTGTCATATAAAATGAGGTCTTGGGGTCCCATTCCAACATCAAGCATTATAACAGAGAAACTCTGCCAAAATCCATTCCCCTTTTAGCCCAAGATTTGCATCCCTTTCTGACATTTGACCTCAACATTCCCCCTTCATCCCTCTCCCTATATAATCCATTCTCTATTTCCCAAGGGAATCAATTGATTGTGAGAGGTATTACGGGAATGATGCACTTGGAGCAGCAATAAGAGGATCCCTGGCCATGTTCACAGAGCATATTCCTACAAGAAGGTTGTATCTTTTTGTAATCTTCACATATGAATAAAAGAGTTTTGTTTTTGTCCCAAATATTGTGTTTTTTGTGCTTAATTGATTAATGCATTTACATTTGTATCTAGACCCTAACATTGATAAGTAGAGATAGAATATCATGCATCTTTTTTGTCTAAATTGTTTGTAGGTCAGCTTTGGGAGGATACCAGCAGTCCAATAAACTACAAAGGAGAAGGAGGTCAACACCAACCTAAAGGACCTGAGATACACCCTTTTTTCCTTCTCTTATATTTTAAGGTCAGATTGTTTGGGGTAGTTTAGAAATAGAACTGTATTTTAAGGGAGATAAATTCTCTGCCTATAATTTGACCCAATATAGTAATAGGGGGATTTTTCCCGCTAGCACCATCTCAACTCAACTATTGTTCTCAACAATGCATGGCACGAAGATGTCATGATAGAAATGTTCCCAACCAATTGCTTGCTACGGAGCTGCTCTAGGTCACCCCAGGTCATCCAACATACCCAAGTGCTTCAACTTTATACAACCCATAACTACTCCCCTTTGTGATCACTTATGTAATCACCCTCTACGATCACTTCTATGGTTAGATCTATGACAAGTCATGTGACAAATCCTGCATTCATCTTCCTTTCCAAAGTTCTCATTTTTTCCAACAAACTATGCGCCTGATCTCTTCAAGGTGTGCACATCAGGTTTGACACTTACTTCTGTCATGAATCAAACCAACCGAGTATGTTCCTAGACTGCCCCTGCAAAATTTTAGTCCACTTTACCGAACCTTCACCAAGTATGCACCCAAACTTCCTCTGCTATCAAATTTGTGACAAGTTATGTGATGAACTCTACGTTGATTTTTGTGATCACCCACCCTGTCCATGTGCTCTGTTTCCCCACAAAATATGCTCTCGATCTATACAAGGTCTGTTCTCGGATCAACCTTACATTGCACTATCAATCAAACTTTTGTCATAAGTCTAATGCAAAGTTTGTGATGAACCAATTCACCTCACCGAATTGTTCACCAAGTTTTTGAACATTGCCACCAAAATGTTTTCGCAACAAACTATGAAACCAACTGCAATGCACCTCAACACCACCATTTTGACTGTGGTAGTGGTGAAGAGCCAAATCTATTCTAATACCATCTATCACGTTCCCACAGTGTGTCTTCTTGAATCTTGCGATCATGCACCTCTTGAGGGAGTGTGACACCGCGGTGTCTCTCACTTGGCTACTTGGAAACACCAAGGATACTTCATTTGGACTACGCCTCTTCACTTAGATCATACCCATACTTCATTATAGGCTACGGGCAAGTCACACTCCTACTCTAGTGCAACTCTTGTATACTTGGACAATTTGTTAACAGTTTAACACTTAGTCATTTAAGTATACATCCATGAAATGAAGAGAACACTTACGAAACAAATAAAAGATACAAAGATATAGTGTCGGTGACACAAATAGTGCCTAACACGCAAATAAGTCTTATTATTGCAAAAATTTTACAATATGATCACTACTGGCTTGGTTTACAACTTGGTTAGAGTCACACAAATAATCTCACCTCACCAAGACACTCATACATAGATTCGTCACAGCAAGACTCATCCTTCATAACAAATTTTGCAACTCTTGTAGATCACCCCAAATGTGCATCCACCACAGACTCACCATCTCTTATTTGTTGCAAGACTTCAAGCAGACCTGTGGTTCTGTCTCCTATCATTCCTCACTCAGACCCGCGATAATACTTCCCCAAAACTCAACCCAAAATAATATCTCCACAACTTTTTCCACATAATCACCTCAAAGAAACACAATTCCTCCCATTTAGAGCGACTTGGATTCTTGAGGGAGCTCGTTCCTCTTCATTCAAGTCTACCTCAAATTTTCAAAGTTGATATTTATCTGTGTGCCCTTGATCTCTTATATGGACTCCAAAGGTCACCATCGTGAACTGTCGCATCCTTTGGGTGTGTAGTGCCCCTTTTCTAACCATCATGCCCAAATGAATCATCATGCCCCTTTGCAGACATGGTCACCTAAATGAATCGTCATTCCCCTTCGCAGACCTGGTCACCCAAACGAATCGTCATGCCCCTTCATAGACCCAGTCGCACAAACAAACAAATGAATCAACATGCCCCTTCATAGACCTGGTCACCCAAACGAATCACCATGCCCCTTCATAGACTCGGTCACCCAAATGAACATGTTTTCCCATCAACAGTCATGTCCCTTGGGACCCATTTTCCCCAATCTTGGTGCTCTCCTCATGTCGGCACACCACAACCTCTTTGGTGCACCCCTTCTCTTTTTCGCTTCATACTTGGGAAATCCCATTGGCATGTTCACATGCCCAAGGTGCACACTTTCCAAACTAGTGTGAATCTTGGGTGTCGTAGAAACCCCAAGTTCCATCTCCTTGAGGACTTGGATGAGGGTCTCCATGCCCTAGTTCTAGCCGAATACGTTACAATTATTATTATTAGTGAATAATTGTGTTACAATGTTATTATTATAATATATGAAAAAGACATAAATACTCAAATCACAATCATTTAACTCATCATATTTAAGTTTTTTTTTTTCTAAACACGTTTAATCAACATAGTGTATCTTGTTGGACAACAGACAATTCACCTTGAAGAACAATTAAACATTATATGGCTTTAATTGTTATAACATTATCCAATCACAATCCAAATTAAATGATTTCATAAAAATAAAGTTAAACATTATATGGCAACTATAAATTTAAATGAGTGATACATCTCAAATTTAACTTAAAAACAGAGAAATCATTAACAACATTTGTCATTAGCATACTCATAAAACATTTTGTAAATCAAACAACAACAACCACAATTATATGAAAAAACATAATATAAATGAGCGATATACATATGAATATACGTGTCAAACATACATCTCAACAAAATCTATATTAAACATGTCATATATACATTTCAAGTCAAATATAAAGCAATCAATAATATATAGTTCAATTAGTACCACTACTAGCTAGGTCCACCACCAGAGCCAGATGCATTAGTGTCTTTTCTACCAAAGGTAGATCCTCTATCAATACCAACTATGTCATAAATAAATGTCGACATAAGTGCATTCTCAAATGTCTCTCTATCAAGATCATCAATATGTGCAGTAGTACCCAATGTGAACTTAGTGTCCAAAGCATTAAAAAATTGACACATGTGGAGGAAGAGGATTAGGATGGGGATCGATGAATGATGACACATGTGGAGGAGAAGGACAAGGATTGGTGGATGGTAACACAAGTAGAGGAGGAGGAGTAGGATTGGTGGAATATGGTGACACATGTGGAGGAGAAGTAGGAGGAGGAGGAGGATCAGACGAGGATTTAGGTTCAAACACATGTAGAGGGGAAGCAAGAGGAGGAGGAATAACGGATGTGGATGCATGTTCAAACATATGTGGAGGGGAAGCAAGAGGATTGGTATATGGTGAAACTAACTCATGTGGATGAGAATTGGGAGGTGTAGGAGGACCATGTAGTGGAGAAGAGGATGTGGATGGCTCTTTTGATGAGATATATGGAGTGGGATCATGACAATCACCCCTCAACGTCTTGATGAGGTTGATGGAACCAACAATATGACACATCAACAATGTCATGTCACAAGGAAATTAACTCTTCCATATCATAGAGAGATCATATACCCATAATATGTATCTAATGGGTGTGGGTACCAATCTGTGACTAGTCTAAAACCACATAGTTGATCTGCCACCTTTATCCAGACTCTCTCATCCAACCTACATGGCATGTGGGTTATCTGTACTAGATTTTGGTCCTCTATCTCCTCAATCACCTCATCCTCATGTTGGGGAGGTTCATTCCCAACATATGTGCCAATGTATGCAAAAAAATAGATAATAATAATAAGATAATTGAAATAAAATGTTACAATAAATTACATGTGCATTAAACAAGACATAAAAATATGCAACTAGATTTATCAAAACATAACGATAATACTACCTCTCTCATGTTGTCTTAGCTGTTGTAAATTGGATGCTTGGACATCCTCTCCAATCCATCCTCATGTATGGGTACTTTGCAATATAGAGGATAGGATTGTCCTCACTAGCCAATAAATCACATACATCCCTGCCAACTAGAAAAATGGGAAACTCGAATTGGCCCCTCTCGGGCATCAATTTCCCCCACATGTGCATATGTACATCAAGCATAGGCCTAGCACGAAAGCATGGTACTAGTTTTTGAGTGGCATGAACCCTCTCAAAAAATAGTTTAAATAACTATAACATGAATGGGAAGAATCTCATCCCATGTAAAACAATGTGATAGTGATATAATGCACGACAAAACTATCTCAAAAAAATCTCCAACCACCTAATCAATCGAGGAATCTGAAATAAGATATCTACATAATACAACATAGAGAACCTAATGTACTTCACATCATAGCTATATTGTGACAGTGATAATAGAATAAGACATAGGCACCTAATGTCCTCTCTACCAAATGAACTTATCCATACTTGACGACCACGAACCTGGAACTCTGAAGAGGAATGAACCTCCAGATGGACATATCTCTTCACATGTGCCAGATAGGTCTCTCCTGCAACACCAAATTGTAGCACATGGAAATGGGGCAAATCCTCCCCCCTTCTAGACAACCCAGTGATTAAATAGACATCCTCCTCCATGGATGATACCACAGATCGGGACTGACCCTCAACCCATGTCACCGATGATCCCAATGACGGATCAACTATTGTAACAACAAAGAGTTCCCCTTGAGGGATGTACCCTCCCAATAAAACTTCAGGAGACCAAAATCCATCAAAAGGTCATGGGTTGGCTGTGAAATAGTGTGAGGGAACAACTTCCTCTCCATCTCCTTGGCCTCCCACTCACATACAAATGTGTGCATCTCGACTTATTATTTTCGCTCCTCCTCCTCTTGTTATTTTCATCTCTAATTCACAGACAAATATTGTTAGGAATATATATATATATAATTGAAATTCTAAAACAAACACATTAAAATTACATGTATTTAAAAAAATCAAAAAGTATTTTTTTTTTGCAAAAAAAACTAAAATAGTAACCGATGGCCTCAAACTTTACATACACCTCGTCGATGGAGCATGATATCAAAAAAATAGCACCATCATGTGGTGTTGTTACTAATACGCACCGATTCCACATTTCTTGTCACACCACCAAGCATTTTAGTGGTGCGTCCCTTAAGATGCACCGCACCAGTAAATTGTGAACTATTGGCCTGATTATGTTCTATTTACAACATTGGTGTGTTGTTTATACCTAAAGGCACTGCTATATTAAATTGTTTCATCGCAAATTAAGTGGTGTAATGTGTTAAAATGAACACACCGGTGCAACCGTGTTATTGTAGCGTCAAAATTACATTTTACAGTATGTTATCTTGTATAGAGCACTGGTAATGAGGTTTCTAATGAAATTCCTTGGAACACGAAATCATACAATATTTTCCCGATGCAATGATTTTAAACACACCAGTTCATTTCATTAACAAAGACACACCGCAACACTAAAATTTATGGTGCAAAAAATCCTTGGTGCCCTTCATTAAACTGAAAGCACCGATGCATCATGTTTACCAAAGCATTGGAAAGATCTCTATTGGTGTGTTGTATTACTAACACACCGCAAATGGGGCCTTACAGAAGACGAACCACGATGGTTATTTTTTAAAACTTGTTGCGGTGTGTACTTTTAGAGTTTACGCACCAATGCTCCACACTTATTTTCGCACCACCACGGATTGCAATGGTGCATCTACTAAGTCACATTGTTCTGATATGTTAATAAAATTTCATCCCGATGTTGTTCTCTTTACAACACCAATGTGTTTGTTGCACTGATGGGGACCACTAGGTTAAATTTCTTTATCGCAACTGAAGTGGTACAATGCATTACTATTAACACACTGATGCTCTCATGATAGTGGAGCACCGACATTTTTTTTCAA
>ML812119.1:42035-54067 GCA_009831015.1 Picea engelmannii
CACAACATGGTCTTCTTTTCTGGGACAGTATTGGTCTTGTCTCCTTCATTTTTCTGCTCAAGGACAACAGAACTGTTACACCCATTAGTATAAGTTCTTCCCAACAAATTGTACAGAGTTCCACAACGAACTCCCCTCATCAAAACCATTGCTCCTCGTACCATCTTGCAAGTGTCCTTTTCAAATACAGTTTTCACTCCTACATCACTCAACTTGCTTACAGATATGAGGCTCCTAGCTAGTTTTGGAATGTGTAGAACCCCAGGAAGAGTTCTAATCCTTCCATCATTTAGCAACAACTTAACCCTTCCACATCCCAAGATTTTCGTTGTCGAGTCATCTCCTAGGAATACATCACCACCATCATATTTTTCATATTCAGAGAACCACTCCCTGTGAGGATTCATATGGTATGATGCACCTGAGTCGATCAACCATACACCATGGTCTGCATGTGTACTTGTAGATGCTAGGTAAACCTCACCTCCTTCTTCAGTGGAGGTTTTCACCTCCGTGGAAGAGGTACTATCAGATCCCTTTGGTTTTTCAACCTTCTTAGACTTGCAATCTTTCTTATAATGCCCTATTTTACCACACTTCCAACATTTCCTCAAAGATTCTCCTGGGACCCCCCTAGGAAAGCGCCTAGCGCACACGGTAGAGATCTAGGTGAAGGGATCGTTAGACGCAGTTGTCATATCTGACGCACCCACACACACACACATGCAAAGAATATAACACACCCAACAACATGGTCTCCCACTTGAAATTCCAAGTGTCTTCTTTTCTGATCTGCATAGCTATTTTGTCTATCATGTGCGTCTTTCAAGTTCTATTGTAACTTCCTTACCATGTTCTCCATTTCTTGGAGCATCTCTGGTCCAACCATGAGTCTATCAGTTGGGTTAGCCCAGCTAATTGGAGTTGTACACTTTCTGTCGTACAATATTTCGAAAGGGATCAACTTAGCCGAAGTTTGGTACCCATTGTTATATGCAAATTCTACCAAGTGTAGGTAGTCTTCCCACTTGTTTGGTTTTGTTCTTACATACATGCAGAGCATATCCTCTATGATTTGGTTTGTCCTTTCGGTCTGTCCATCCATTTGTGTATGATAGCTCATAGTAAAGTTCAAGTTAGTGTTTAGTCCTGCAAACAATTCCTTCCAAAAAGTGGATGTAAATTTTACGTCTCTAT
This sequence comes from Picea engelmannii, assembly GCA_009831015.1. Taxonomy (NCBI): domain Eukaryota; kingdom Viridiplantae; phylum Streptophyta; class Pinopsida; order Pinales; family Pinaceae; genus Picea; species Picea engelmannii. Next base: position 43,233 of record ML812119.1, read on the forward strand.
CTAAAACCACCAATTTAGGAATACCATGCAGTCTAAAAATTTCTTTCATGAATATTTCAGCAATATTTATAGCTTTAAAAGTAGAATTTATAGGAAGTGTGTAGACTTACTAAGTTTATCGATTACAACCATGATAGAATCATTTTTTTTCTAAACTTTAGGCAAACCTGTTATAAAGTCTAGTTATATAGTCTCCCATTTCCATTCTGGTACTCGTAATGGCTGTAATAGGCCGGTTGGGCGCTGGTGCTCAACCATAACCTACTGAAAATCTTGTCATCTAGCCAAGTACTCTGTTGTTTCACCCTTCATATTAGGCCAGTAAAATAGTTTTATAAGTGTTGTTATTGTTTTCTGGTAACCTGGATGGCCAAAATACGGTTTCTTATGCACTTCGTCTAAAACAGTTAATTTTTACTCTGCTAAATTTGGTATGTAAAGTCTGTTTTTAAATCGTAATAGTCCCTTCTTTTCAATACTTAGATTTGGTTTATCTGAGTTTGCGATACTGTTTTGAAATTCTACCATAACCTTAGTTTAATTTCCGTCGTTAATACTTTTCATCCTTATTCTTTGTTCCAGATCGCTTTCTGCCCTGCTGATATTTATCTCAAATAACCCATGGACTCTTCTTCTTAAAGCATGTTCTACTTTATTTTCCTTACCCTTGATATGTCTGACCTCGAAGTCGAATTCGCACAGGAAGGCTAGCCACCTTGCTTGTCTTGCATTAATATTTGGTTGGTTAAACAAATATTTCACCCCATTATTATCCGTCAATAGTAGGAATTTTCTGCCCATTATATAGTGTCGCCACATTTTTAAGGCATGTATTACTGCTGCCAATTCCAAGTCATGAGTGACATAATTTAGCTCCTGTTCTTTTAATTTTGGGGACTCGTAACAAATCACGTGCCCTTCCTGAGTTAGGACAGGACCTAGTCCCTCTTTACTAGCATAAACACAAACTATGAAGTCTTTATCTGGGTCTGCTACCTTCAAAATGGGTGTCGATGCCAATAATTCGTTCAGCTTGTTAAAGTTGTCTTGACACTTTTGCGACCAGTTAAACTTGGTTCCTTTCTTTTGTAGTGACGTGATAGGTTAGGCTATCTTGGAAAAACCTTCTATGAATATGTGGTGATATTCGATGATTCCTATGAATGACCAGACATCTACTACATCCTTAGGTACCGACCATTCCATAATGGCTTTTATCTTCTCTAGGTCTACGACAATGCCTTCTGCTGAAATTACATGTCCTAGATATTGTATTTCTTTTTGATAAAAGTCACACTTGTCAAATTTAGCGTACAGTTTGTGTTTCATCAACATTTGCAGAACCATCCTTAAGTGTTCATCATGTTCTTCCTTCATTTTTTAATAGACCAAAATATCATCGATAAATACTACTGCGAACTTGTCTAAGTACTGACTGAAAATATTGTTGATCAGGCACATAAACGTGGCTGGTGTGTCAGTGACTCCAAAAGGTATGACTATGAGCTCGTAGTATCCATATCTTGTCCAAAAAGCTATTTTTCTTATGTCCTCATCTCTTATCCTAAATTGATGATAACCGGATCATAAATCCAACTTTGAAAAGATCCTGGCCCCACCTACTTGATCGAACAAATCATTTATCCTTGTTAAGGGGTATTTGTTCTTAATAGTCATTTTTCTCAGTTGTCTATAATCGATACATAGTCTTAGAGTACCGTCTTTCTTTTTCACAAAGAGGACTGGTGCCCCCCATGGTGAGACACTCGGTCTGATATACTCTTTGTCCAACAATTCCTGTAATTGTATTTTTAATTCCGTCAGTTCTGGTAGACTCATTCAATAAGGTGCTTTTGAGATAGGGGCTGAACTGGGTAGTAGGTCTATGGAGAAGTCTATTTCCCTTCTAGGAGATAATTCTGGTATCTCATCCATAAGCATGTCTCTAAATTCACGTAGGACAGCAAACTCTTCTAACTTTGGCTTATCTTCTTATTCTAATAGATTTGTCACTTGGATGGAATAAACTTGACATCCCTTTCTAATACATTTCTTGAGTTGCATCGCTGAAACTTGTCTGCCTGATATAGGTTTTTATATGCCTTGGGTTGTTCTAACAGTGCCAAAATCATCTTTATAGCTAAGTATTATTGTATAACAGTCTAGTATTGCTTTGTGTTGTTCCAACCAATCCATCCTGATAATCATATCATAACATCCTAGTGGTAAGATGTTCATATTGGTCCTTATCTTTTGACCACCTAAGTTGAACTCAAAATTAGAAATAAAGTCAACTACTTTCCTTTTAGTACCTGTTGCTAGTTGTACTAGCCATGATTTTGCGTGCTTCAATTTCTTAATTTTATTCGACTCTACTATATTAGGAGTAATATAACTTAATGTAGCTCCAGGGTCAATTAAAACAGAAATTCCAGTGTTATTGATTTTACCTTTGATTTCTACCACCGAGGACTAGTGATCAGCTTGTCGACCATCTATCGCTGCATTTATCCGATGCAGGCTTCTGCCCACATCTCCCACTATCGAGGCTTCCTGTAGATTATGAACAACAGTTCTATTTGTTGAAGTTAAATGTGGACAGTTCCTCCTTAAATGAGGCTCTCCACACTCCCAAAACTTTAATGGCTCATGGGAGTTGTCCCCAAACTTCTTCGTTCCCAGGTTTACTGGTTTACCACTACCTTGCGTATTCGGATGATTGGAGTGAAAATCCTTCCTTGGGAAGCCTTTTGTTGCATTTTGATAAGGAGTTGGTTGGTATCCTTTCTTCCGCTGGCTCATTCGATCTTTCCTTTTATCCTTCCAGGTCTTGGAAAACTCTACCCACTATTTATAATGGTCATAGCACATTCGTGCTTTCCTGAATACCTCACTCAAGGATTTGGGGTTGTCAAACTCAATTCTGTCCCTGTAGGCTTGTGGTAAAAAACTTATGAATCACTGGATTTTTACCTTATCCTCCGGGATGTACGGTATGAACCTTAGTAGTTCCAGAAATTTATTTATAAGGTCCTCCATCGTCATCTATCTGAGTCGTAACACGTAAAATTATTTCGTCTTCCTTTCATAATAGCTTTCAAAAAGGTATTTTTTCTTGAAATACTTCTTAAAGTCGGACCATTCCAACTGTTTCTCCTTTAGTCCCTTGGCCAATTTCAGGTCCTGCCACCAAATGTTGGCCTTCCCCTTCAGATTGTAGATGGCCATTTTGACCTTCATGTTGCTAAAATATTTGTAGATATGGAAGTATTTTTTGATGTCCAACAACCATGCCTCAGCTTTTTCTCCTATCCTAGATTCTCCATCAAAGGTAGCTAGTTTAATCTTTTTAAATTCTCCTTCAAGATGGTCTACTTGTTTTCTTTTTCTGTCTGGTATAGTTTTGTCTTCAGCTGAAGGTGTCCCTTCAGGAAAACTGTCTCCTTTTTTTGTTTCTGGTCCAAAATTCTTGGAGGTCCTTTTGCAGACTTCTTCGTCATGGTTATCATCTTTTGGGATTTTCTTGGTTACTATACTACGTAGAAGAACTTCATTTATCTCTTGTTGTTCCTACTATTCTTTCTTCAATTTTTCATTGTCAGCCTTGAAAACCTGCAGTTCAACAATAAGATTCCTCATTGTTTCCAACACCTCCGTGGGTGAGCTTCCATCATTGTTCTTTCTTGGATCTCCAAGAGGTCCTTGCTGTGGATTTCCTTCCATCTTGATTTCTGCACCCTCCTGAGCTGCCATAATTTACAAAAACAGAAAGGGCTTTCTATTTGTAACCATAAGATTTATTAGTTTTACATAAATCAGAATAAATACTAAGCAGCTAATGTGGCCCTGTTCAGGCCCACTGTTGTAGCTTTTTCTCTGATACCATATGTAATATACCTCAAAAACTATTTGAAAAAAAAATATTTGTTTGTATAAATATCCTTGAATAGTTTGAGATTCAAGCAAGTAAGATTTTTTTTATAAAGCTTGAGTCTGAAAGTTTGCAAGAGTCCTTACTATCGTCGACTATAATTACCATTCAACTTAAACTTTTCTGATCGACGATAAGTGTTTACTCCTCATTTCAATGTTTATTTCAATTCCTGTAATTATAATTACTTTCCTATCTGTTTGTATCTATAACCATTACCACAGTCTTAGCAACACAAATGACTTTGGGATTTTATTGCCAAATCCTTACGCGTTAGACCCTACAAATGACCCATTACCATATGTTTACAATACAAACAACTTTGGGGAGTTGATGGCCTAGGCCTCATGTGTTAGTCAATACACATAATCATACAATGAAAACAACCAAACAGACTTAGAAAAAGTAGAGTATTAGTCTATACTCAGAGTAGGAATATTTCATAATCCTCCGATCATATTCAAATTCACCTGCACTGTTGGATTACAAGTGTTGGGTCTCGTGCTTATTCCATATTCCCACTGGCTGTGATCATGAACCTAATCAAAATTCCTTTCACATTTAGGCATTTCAGCATTTCAGCAAGTCGCAATCACTAAAATGGAGCCAGATCAATGGTTCACAAAACTTCATAATTTGATCCCTTCTTTTCTTACTTGAACGGATGACGAGATTTCGTCATTTTTCCCTTCGAGTCATTGTGCTCCATCATTATAAAATTCATGATCACAAAATCTCCAAAGTGATCGGACGGTTCACATAACCCACTGAGATGAACGGTTGACAGGATTTTGGAGTTTTTCCTTTCGGGTTTTCGAGACCCACAATAGTCCCTTTCAGCATTTCAGAGTTTGAGACTTCATGATGGTGGAGTTTTTGCTTGCTATGTAAAACCCCCAAATAGAAAGTTCTAATGTGACGTAAACCTGCTGACGTCACACATGGATTGACACGTTTCAAATAGCTGCCACATGTCACTCTGATTCGTGACTTACATGCGCCTGAAATGTTGAATCAGCTTGACACTTGTCATTGCCTGATTGTGCCATGTGTCCTTAGCTAACGTGGTTTGTTGATGTGTTTGTTTCGAGATTTCGAGGTTCGCTACTTCAAAGGTTAAATTTCCTTTGATCTTTGATTTCCCGGTCTGTGGAACTCTGAAATGGAGTCTTTGACATGCTCTGATACCATATGTAATAAAACTCAATTTTGACATAAAAAAATTCTTCTCCAGAACATTAATCCTAAATAACTTGATAGATTCATTCTTAGGATAAGATGACTGTTTTTTTTTTCTGTTATTAAATTCTAATAAGTTTCTTATATTATGGCTACCCATGTTGACATTTTATTCAGCCAATCTATAGGTGTCCAAGTCATGCTAAGTTAACCTTCCATTACTCTAACATTTCTGTAAGTCCTAAATCTTCCAAACATTTATATGTATCATACACATACTATATTGAACTTGGACTATGGAGGAATTGAGATTCGTGATCCTAGAATTGTTTCCATATGTAAATAAAATTTGTCACATACCCACTCCAAAAAAAAAAAAAAAAAAATCGCTCTTCCTCAAGGGATAGAATCCCCGAATTCCTACGGGGGCCTAGCGCAAGCTAGATCTTCCCTTATCCACCTCCATGTGATCGTTGGTTATGACCACAGGCTAAGACAAGAGGCACCTTTCGCATTTTGTGACTCAGTGATGCAAGAGATTCAAGTCTTTCGACTCTTCAAACCCCGAAACCTGAAATCTTACCTTCGATGAGGTCGACGACTCCGAATCTTCCCCTGATTTGACAGTCCTAGATGTATCGGGATTTAAGTAGCTAGGAGTTTGAAATGCAGCAACCCAAACCACTAGTCACTCCATTCCATGAACTCTGATATGGGAATTCGTGTATGATATCAACGATCCTTATTGATATGGATCTGACGGTCACTATTCCTCCTGAGCTTAAGGGTGTTGAAAGGCACTCAGTCTTAATCGCACATCCGAGTTTCGTATATCGGGATTTCGCGACTTGTGAAAATGAGGGGTCTTTCCCTTTTGTTTCCTGGATGTCGAAATGCCGAAACTTATTCACACTAAATCGGCTCATCCACAGAGCGCATTGGGGTTTTGTATACCGAGATTTTGCGACTTGCGAAGATGAGGGGTCTTGCCCTCTAGTTTCCCAGATGCTGAAACACCGAAAGTTATTCACACTAAACCAATTTCAATCATGGTCTATTTGTCACTCTTGAGCTTTCATACACTCTGAAACCTCCAAAGGGTTTATCAACCTATGCACTCCATCCAGGGTTCTTGCACACAACGGTGCGATCCTTTCTGAGCTTGTCCAGGACTTAAGGAGTTCTACATTCGGTTTGCCTTGCAGAGCGCTTATGTCGATCTGAACTACCACTCCTGAGCTTAACAAACTTCGTCCTCCAAGGGACTCTAAACAATTAGGAGGGTTGGCATGTGTACATGAAATTGTGTCCGAGGTCGACGAACACACAGTTCGTGATGCTGGCTTATGCCTCCACAGGACACAAGCATTTACGAGTATATGTAAACTTAAGGCTTCTAGAATGATTTTGTTTCATTTGGGGATTTCGCACCTTTCATATTACATTCCAGAATTTGCTTTGTGTTAAACGGTGTTATTTGCAATTTATTCTAGTTCTTTAACATATAGAAATTTGACCAAGTCGACTTACAAATTCTTATGAATACCTATTGAAATATTTATACTCTGTGTATTGTAGGTTTCCCTGTAGAGAATTTTTCAATTCTTTCGATTATAATTCGTACATAATTACATCCCAAGTACTTGCATACCTGGATATCATAAATGTTTAATATGTATGAGAAAGGGATTTTGTTTACTTATTGTATTTTTGCATAAGTCGTAACCTACAGGAAAATAAACATACATTTATATGTATGTATATTTTCGTTATTCAATTTATGTTTACATTGCACACTTAATTAGTTCATTTCTATAAGTACCATTTGGTTGTGGGGATTCGCCTATTGCTTTCACTCTAATACAGCAATCAACTAACCCATAGGAAATTATTCTTTCAGGACTTAACTAGGCATATTCTCGCAACTAGTAGATTGATGGAATTTAGTATTTACCTAGCAATAAAATGAAACAGAGATAATCACATTCGATTCGATCTTTCGTCCATAACATTACTCAATTCATTATTAATAGATGCATTACACCATCCATTTAACGATTTAAATAGAGGAGGTTAAGAGGACATATCTGAATCAACTCATTGGAAGACAAACAGAACAACCACGTTCCTCCCAACTGTATAATGGGGCAGCCAAAATCACTTGCCCGATTCACCCCCTAGCCTGACCATGAATCCATGAGGGCGAACTTGGAAAAAAAATCCTCCTCAGCAATGTCCTGCAATTCCAGTAGGTTCCTCTTGCCTCACACTCAAACATTAATGTTCATAACATCAAGAAACTCAATATTATTTTTCTCCAGCATACTTGGTAGCATCTTGCCTCCTCTCATATGTTATTTATCATTTGCCCAGGTCTTTTCCCTCCCTTGGGAATTTTTGCAGCTTTCTAAATCCTTGATTTTCAGGGGCTGCCAATGGCCAAATCATTGATTTTCCACTTGTAATAATCATCCTAGAGGTAGTTCCAACATGTTCCCCACTCATGGAGTCATGGTCAGCTAAATTTAACATGGTTGTCCCATTTGTCCTCCTGCAATCAATATAAAATATTTTGTTTCCATACAAGTGTCATAGTCAAATAGTTAGTTGGGTCAAATCAGGTCTTTACCCAACATTCAAAATAATTAATTACAATTACCAAATTCGAAATTCGGAATTGCCATAAATGGAAAAAAAATTCCAAATTCAAATTTACTAAAAACAGAATAAATTTCCAGCAAATTTTAAATTTCAAAAATATTTTATTTTTTGGGAAGTCACACTTGAATACCTTTTTTGGATATGCTTCTTACTTCACCAAGTGCACTATCTTTTCTCTCAACCTACAAAGAGCCATACAATGGTATTAGTAACTTACTAATGTCCAATCCTTTTAAATAATGAGGTAATTAATTGAGTCAAAGGTTAACTTATCTTAGCTTCTGATTTTATATCGGAGTGTCTTCATTCTCCTTGAGAAGAATTCAACCCATGACTCAGGAGGGGAGTGGATACATAATCCATATTATGTGTTCCCTCGCAAGAACAAAGGGACCCATCATCAATTTTTATACATGCGAATTTATTTACTTATGAAAAAGAGAAGTAAGAAAAACCATTTAATCAAGTTTTGTGGCTTTATGACCCCTGTACATATCATTAGATCATAAATTTCAGAGAACAAATATATAGAAAAATACTAACTATAATCCAGGGAATATTGTATTAACCAATAGGTATTAATTCAAAGAAATTACCAAACCTTGTACAGAGGGTCAAAGAATAGAAAGAAATTATTGTGGATACACTAACATTTAAAAAAAAACGCTAACATTTAAAAAAAAACTATTCATTTGTTCCATAATACATGGATGGAATTCTGACAAGGATAATACTTCCAGATAAGAAAGTATTAATTAAGAAATAATGATAGAGATGCACAGAATCTGATCTAGTCATATATTTATATGGTAATAATCATAGAAAGAAACTTTAAATAAAGTAACATTTACAAAATTTTAAAGGACAAAATCTGAGTGCATAAAAATTACAATAAGAACCTAATTCATAGGTTAAAGTTTAACAGTGAAAAAACGTGTTCAAACGCTACGATTATCTTTCCTCATACAATCAACATATGATGTGGTGAATGAATGCAAGCATAGGGTATAACAGGTCATAAACAAAGATAACATTTTCGTTTATTAGTATAGAGTTGTCGAACATAAGAAAAACCTTAAATTACGTAAATGGTTTATTTGTAATTATATCAGATGAGTGATCAAGTAAAGGACGTTGCCCAAGTGGTCATGTGACAGAGTACAATTCTTCTTAGCAGAGAAATTATATAACCAGAGAATACAAAGAAGTGTTGTTTTTATTTTCAAAATGAATAAGGGTGTTTTAGTGTTTGCATGCATGTACATAGTGTAATTATGACTTTACCTACAGAGTTTAAACAATCTTCAAGTCTATAACAAATTCAATTAGTGTAGTAAGTTTCAGAGGATTTGGACGAATCCAAAAATGCAAGAATAACACTAAAATCATTCGATCGTGACTTTCAACCAGTGTATTCCCGTATAGTGATTTGGACTAAAGGCTTATTTCTTTTACAACACCCTCCAAACAAAGGTCACAAGTGTAATGACCTATGTCCAGTTTAAAAAAAAAAGAAAACAAGAAAAATTTAAGAGGGTTTAACTTATAGTAACAGTGATTCCGACCACAGTCTTACTGGGAAGGAACCCATAATAATACGGGCTTGAAGACTGATATCCAGTAGAGAAGAAAACTCAGTAAACCCCTCAAACCTAAGTGAGAAACTTAAGGTATTTCACCTAACTTACAAATGAAATCTTGAATACGGTGGAACCTGGAACGAAAACTCATATGGAAGTACAACTATCATGTGATATCAACCCTAAAAAAAAATTAAAACATAAGGTATATGAAATAGAACCTCATAGATATTATATTGTACCATATGGAGAATGCATTACATAGAGTATACATTGCATAGACAGAGAAGGAAATTATGCAAAGAATGCATTTACACCCGACAAAGAATCGTGTCACATAACGAAATCATTACACATAAAAAAAAATCATAAAGAAGACATTTCACAGAGAACTTAAGCAATAGAACAATTACTCACCCATGCACGTGGTGAACCCTGGAATGTGTTGTTTACCTCCATTCCTCACCAGAGTCGAGCGTTACCCAAATCGTTGGTCTCATACAGTGCATGGGAAAAATGCATTAAGAGACCAAAGAGGCAACTGCGAAGAACGGATGACACCTCGAGCCCCTCGCTAGCGTGGTAAGAGAGACTGATACACCCCCACACCTTTTCCATGTGAAATCTACAGAAGTGGCAAGCCCATATTGGGTGGCTCCTTGCAATGTTAGTTCTAGAGGGTACTGGAATATCCTATCACAATTAAGGGTCAACCATAACGTAAATGTGTACATGTTAGAACAACCTATGTTTATACCTAATTTTTCATCCACCTCAAAAATTAATTACAAACCACTTAAATGTTGTGTGTATATGTTTAACCTTAGATCAGGGAAAACTGTGTCAGCATATGCGTAGGGATACAATTTTTTATTGTTGTATGTACATCATTTGTTTTTCCTTGTTTAAACATGTTTTGTTACAATATGGTAAAGTATTATGTTGTTATGGGTGTTATAATCCCTAGCACATAGAATTTAACTTCGATAGTTATGTCTCCTATTTCAACACCATGTCCGCTAATGTTTTAATCTTGTCTCCATGAATTATATCGCTTAAGGTTTTATAACATAGTTTATGACACTATTTTAATATGGATAGTATGTGTTTATGTAACCCTAGAGGTTCTGCTATGGACTTTGACAGTCATAGCCACTAATTCTTCAATATGAATAAATGTATGACTCTAATCTAGCAACTACGCCATGATGAAATAGAATAGTAGGAGATAGGTTGGATTTAAATCTCCTTCAGATCTTTGGGATGGATAATCCAGTGGAATAAAAATTCTATGCATATAAATAGTGGACTAAGATATATAATGGAATATCTTCTTGTGTCACGTACATATTTGATGACTAATAGACTTTAGTTTTCCTTGACATTTTTTTCTTATTTTTGTGAAATTTGGGGTACATTACATATGGTATCAGATTTTTAGATTACAACGCTTGTACCTTAGGGAAGCACTAGAATTGTATTTT
>ML812119.1:67113-84138 GCA_009831015.1 Picea engelmannii
TTTTTCTAGATACCTTGACTTTTTCTCATGGCTCACAAGGTTTGACTAGGCTCACAAATGTTGTAAGTTCCCCCTGACTTTTTCACTAGTCTGTCTATGCTCACAGAGGTTGTACGTTCCCCCTAACTTTTGCACTAGACTGTCTATGGTCATAGAGGTTGTACGTTCCCCCTGACTTTTGCATTAGACTCACATAGAATCTCGTTCATCCTGACTTTTGGTTTCACTCACAGAGGTTGTCCGTTCCCCCTGGCTTTTGTCAATACCTCACAAGACTGGTTGATTCTCCAAGTCTCCCTGGCTACCCTCAGGGTGGCCCATATGGCCTCTCATTGGAGAATGATTGTCGATGATTCCAAATTTAACACTCCCTCTCAGCGAGGGAGTCATTCTCAGCCACACCAATCTTGCCTCTCAGCTACACAAACTGTCTCGAGGTCAGAGGCTTGGTCAGGATATCAGCTACCTGCTCGCATGTGGCTATGTACTGTAACTTTACAGTTTTTCTCTAGACCAAGTCTTGGATGTAGTGGTACCTCATGTCAATATGTTTTGACCTATCGTGAAATACTAAGTTCTTTGTCAATTTTATGCAACTTTGATTATCACAGTGAACCACCGTCGTCTCGATCTTTCCACCAAACAACCCAGAAACCAATTTTTTGAGCCATATTGCTTCCTTGCTAACATCACTTGTTGCAATGTACTCAACCTATGTTGTACTCTGTGAAATGGATCCCTTCTTTCGGCTTGACCAAGAGATCATAGCAGATCCTAAACTAAAGCAGTATCCGAAAGTACTCTTCCAATCCACTGGGCTTGCTTCCCAATCAACATCTGCATACCCATGCAGAAATAAACCACCACTAGATGTATATCTCAAACCATAAGTAATGGTCCCTCTAAGATATCTCAAGATGTGCTTTGCTGCCACCCAGTGTCTTTGTCTCCGTTCAGCCATGAACTGAATCATTGCAATCATTGCATAGCATATATCTGTCCTAGTGTGGATCATGTACATCAATGATCCAATCAACTGCCTATACATGGTGGGATCCATGAAATCTAAACCTATATCAGAATCATGCAGCTTCTTCAATTTGGTAACCATCGGAGTAGACATGGATTTTCAATCCATCATACCAAACCTCTTTAGTACATCCACTATGTATTTTCCTTTTGCCAGAAATATCTCGCCCTGTCTTTGTCACACTTCCAATCCTAGGAAGTAATGCATCAAGCCTAAGTCTTTCATCTAGAATTCTGAGGTTAGCTCCCTCTTACACCAAGATATTATCCCTTCATTTCCTTTTAGAAAGAGATCATAAACATACATGATTATTATAAAAGGTTGGTTACCTCTTACCTTGAAGTATAGATTTTCATCAACATCACTTTTCTAAAAGCCCAAGATTTTAAGAAAGCCATCAATCCTGTCATACCAAACTCTAGGAGCTTGTTTAAGACCATACAAGGCCTTCCTTAGCTTGCATACATGAGTGCCTTTGTTATGTGGTATAAAACCATCTGGTTGTTCCACAAAGACCTCATGTTCAATCTTTCCATTCAAGAATGTTATTTTTACATCCATCTGATGTAGTTTCCAACCAAGTACAAAAGCTAAAGAAATAATAGCTCGAATGGAGGTATACCTGGCTACAGGAGAAAAAGTCTCTTCATAGTTGATTCCTTCTTTCAATATTTCTTTGAACTTTTCCACACTTCCATCAGTTGCATGTTTGATATTATAGATCCATTTGGAAGAAACCATTGATTTGTATTTTGGCCTTGGCACAATGTCCCAAACATTGTTCTTTATAATAGACTTGTATTCCTCAAGCATGGCATCCTTCCATACTTGTAATTTATCTACTTATTTAAATGAACAAGGTTCAAAATCACTAATGATGATCATCAGTGCAACGTAGCCTCCAAACCTATGAGGCCTCTTCCTTTCCCTGAAAGTTCCTTTGGGAGCAGTTATTCTTTCTGCTTCCTGCACTATTTCGTTAAGCCACCCTGGCTTCCTTTTGGCTGGAAGTTCTTCAAGAATTTATTCTAACACTTCAGTGGGTTCTAGGGGCTCATTACTTGTCCCTTCATGAGGTTCCTCCCTCTAATCATCTGACTCTTCATTTTCAAAAGAGGGTGAAGTTGGATGAACTGCTTCTGAATCCTGTTGAAGCTCTTTGGATTTCTTAAATGCGGCTTCCTCATGGAAAGTCACATCTATGCTTACCTCTATTTGTCTCTGACCTGGTACATAAATCCTGTAAGCTTTGGAGTTCTCACTGTACCCCACAAAAACCCTTTTCTTGCCTGAGGGTTCCATCTTTGTCCTCTTTTCCTTAGGGACATGAATATACACAGGACATCAAAATATCCTTAAATTCCCTACTTCAGGTTTGATCCCTGAGAAGACTTCTTCAAGAGTCTTTTCCTTCAAAATAACATGTGGACACATGTTCTGAATATACATGGCAATGGAGGTAGCTTCTACCCATAAATAATTTGGAAGATCCTGGTCAAACGTCATTGGTTTTGTTGCCTAAAAAATAGTCATGTTTTTCCTCTCAGCAACACCATTTTACTGAGGGTTATATGGCATGGTAAACTGTCTCTTGATTCCTACTGACTTGCAGAAATACTCAAACTGAAGAGATTCAAACTCTCCTCCATTATCTGTTATAAGGATTCTGATGTGTTTCCATGTCTGCTTTTCAATAAAGGCTTTATACTCTTTGAATTTATCAAATGTGTCACTTTTAGCTTTAAGAAAATATATCCAACATTTTCTTGAGTAATCGTCAATAAAAATGACATAATAAAAACAACCACTGAGTGAGGGATATGACATGGGACCACATACATCAAAATGAACCAGATCTAAGATGCCCTGAGCTACGTTGTCACTACTAGGAAATGATTTCTTTATATTTTTACCTAGCATGCATCCCTTACAAATTTCATTTTTACTAAGAGAAATAGAGGGCATGCCACATACCATGTTCTATAGATCTGGAAGAGCTTTGTAATGAAGATGTCCAAGTCTTCTATGCCACAACTCAATAGATCTAGTCGCATAATAAGCCAATTCCTAAATTGATTGTCCTGACACGGCATACAATCGTCCACTGCGAGTTCCAATGGGTTTTGTTGTACTTAAGTGGATACCTTTAGCCCATATTAGTGCCTTCGTTTCCTTGAAGATCACCCAATATCCATTGTCCTCAAGGGTTGCAACTGATAGTACATTCTTCTTGAGCCCTGGAACATATAATACTTCATCAACATGAAGTGTAGCCCCAGATTCCAATCTGAAGGAGACAGATCCTACTACCTCTATCTTGTAACAATTTGCATCCCCAAGTTTGACCTGCTCTGCAAAAGATTTTGTCTCAAAATTTGAGAGGATATCCTTGTACCTTGTCATGTGCTTTGATGCACCACTATCTACTAACCAAGTTTTTGGCCCCATGGAAACTGAAGCGGATAAAGCAGAAAACAAATAATATTCTTTCCTATTTTCTTTCTCATTAGAAGGAATTTTATGATTTCTTTTGGATTCATCATCATCAGCAGTTGAGGAATGATGTTTCCCTTTCCTAGGATATTTCTTTCTAAACCAACAATCTTTAGCAAAATGACCCAACTTATTACAACTAAATCATTTAATCTTAGATGTATCAATATTCTTGCCTTTGAATGTACCTTTGATGTTTGAATTCCATTGACAGCCTTTATGGAAAGTGTCTTTCTTCTTTCCCTTGAATCTTGATGCTAAAGCTGAGTGCTCTTCTTTCATTGGCTCGCTCCTAGTAGCTATGCGACTCTCCTCCTAGAGGAAATTATGCCATAACCTCTCAAACGTGGGTTGAATCTCTCTCCCACTTACACTAGCTAAGAAGGTATCCCATGAAGAAGGAAGACCATAAAAAATGGCATGCACTAAATCATCATCGTCCACTGTCACCCTTGTGACCAAAAGTTTATCTCTGATCTGGGCTATCCTGGAACATAAAGATCCCACCGATTCATCTTTCTCCATCTTCAAATACTTAAGATTGTTATTAAGTGTCCTCTTCTGACTTGGAGCATGTTTCTCATACAGATTCACCAAGGTATCCATACAATCCTTGGCAGTCATCAACAATGTCATTGCAGACATTATACTATCTTTGACTGAGTCAAAGATGATTCACTTGGACTTTGCTTGACTCTTCCTGAAGGCAGTTCTTCCTACATTATTCGTAGGTTTCTCCACCACTGTGGTAACATACTGGTCAAGATCATGCTCTTACAATATATTTTTTATATGGATCTTCCACACATTATAGTTGGTAGCTCCTTCGAGCCTATCTTCGGCCCTGACTGAAATGGAGGATGCCATGGTCCTCACATTGGAAACTTAATCAAGCTCGCTTGGATCTGTGTGTACATGTTGTTGCACTTCAACGCATTTAACACACCCTAAGCTCTGATACCATGTTAAATTATGAACTTGATTTCTTATGTAGATTAATTATTTTATTTTCTTCAATACTTTGATTCCATCTTAATACACTTCAATAATTTCAAATCATAATCGAATAGAAATAATTATGTAGATAGGTAAACATGCATATCAACAACACATATACCCCGGGGAAACCCTGTACAGGGAGAAAAACCCCAGCAAACAATATTCCTTTATTGAATTAATAATGTAAGATCTCTTACAAATATCCACCATGAATGTACTTCTCTCAAAAAGCTTGCCAAGATGACTCTGACCTGACAAAGACTTACAAGACCTTGTTGAAATACACCTTTGATATGCTGCCTCTTTATCATTGATGTGCTCCTCTATTACTTCACCCTCAACCTGCATATGAAAACTTTGTTTCAAAATTGTGTTGCAAAACTATGTTGCAAAATTGTGTTGAGGAGAGGGTTCAACCTCTTCTTATACAGGTTGAAGAGGGGAAGAGGAGAAGCTCGAAATAGTAACCTAATTGCATGCATTAGTCATAAATCAGATTCATACTTTAGTTTGAACTTAGAACTAGACTTGAGATTGGTTACAACTCAACATTACACTTTAGTTCGAACTTAGAACTAGACTTGAGACCGACATGCTTTAGTTCAAACTTAGAACTAGACTTAAGACTTTAGTTGCAACTCAACATTACACTTTAGTTCTAAGATAGAACTAGACTCAAGACTTTAGTTGCAACTCAACATTACACTTTAGTTCTAACATAGAACTAGACTCGAGACTTTATTTACAACTCTTGACAAGGCAATTCGAAATTATCTTCATGGTGGATAATGTTTACACATTCCAACGCACTAGATCAATACAATTACATCATTTTCAATATTAGGAATATCATTTGTTTCTAACTCATAGGAGTTTTACATTCAACCTAACTTTTTCTCATGGCTCACAAGGTTTGACTAGGCTCATAGAGGTTGTATGTTCCCCCTAACTTTTACACTAGTTCGTCTATACTCACAGAGGTTGTACATTCCCCCTTACGTTTGCACTAGACTGTCTATGCTCATAGAGGTTGTACATTCCCCCTGACTTTTGCATTAGACTCACATAGCATCTCATTCATCCTGACTTTTGGTTTGACTCACAGAGGTTGTCCATTCCCCCTGGCTTTTGTCAATACCTCACAAGACTGGTTGATTCTCCAAATCTTCTTGGCTAGCCTCAAGGTGGCCCATATGGCCTCTCATTGGAGAATGACTGTTGATGTTGCCAAATTTAACATATTCAACCAATACCTAGATAAATTTGTGCTCTTTTTTATCTATGATATTTTAGTTTATTCTAAAACTGAAGAAGAATATGAACATCATCTGAAATTAGTACTACAAAATTTAAGAGAACATAAGTTATATGCTAATCTTGATAAGTGTGACTTCTACCAAAGAAAGATACAGTATCCAGGGCATGTAATATTAGAAGATTGTATTGTAGTGGACACGAAAAAGATTAAAGCCATTATGGAATGACCTATTCCTAAAGATGTAGTAGACTTAAGGTCATTTATGGGGATTACCGATTATTACCGGAGGTTTATCAAAGGATTTTCTAGAATTATGTATCTTATTACATCACTACAAAAAAAGGGAATAAAATTTAATTGGTCGCAAAAATGTCAAGACAATTTTGATAATCTAAAAGGATTGTTAACTACAAAACATATCCTAAAAGTAGCAGATCCATATAAATACTTTACAGTTTGCATAGATGTTAGTAAAGATGGATTAGGAGGTGTGCTAACACAATATGGACACATCATCTGTTATGAATCATGTAAATTAAAAGAACATGAACGAAACTATGTAACTCGTGATTTAGAGTTAGCAGTTGTGATTCATGCATTAAAAATGTGGCATCTTTATTTAATGGGAAGAAAATTTCTTCTACTAACCGACAATAGTGGTGTAAATAATTTGTTCATTCAACCAGATCTCAATGCAAGACAAGCGAGATGGTTGGCCTTTTTAAGTGAGTTTGATTTTGAAGTACGACACGTCAAGGGTAAGGAAAAAAAAGTTGCAAATGCACTAAGTAAGAGGATTAGTGGGATTTATGAAAAATTTATCAGCAAAGAAGAAAATAACATCGAGCATAAGGTAAAATCTATGAGCAGTGATGATAAAAATTACATCAAAACAACAACATAATTGCAAGGAAATGCAGAAAATATGAATAAAACAGATCTGAGTATAGATACAAATGGGTTGTTAAGGATCAAAGACAGGGTATATGTAATTAACTTTATTGATTTAAAGATGAAAATTCTTGATGAGCTGCACAAAAAGTCGTATTCTAGTCATCCAGGATACCAGAAAACAATAACAACATTAAGGAAATAGTTTTATTGGCCTAACATGAAAAACAAAAGAACTAATTATTTGTCTAAATGTTTAGATTGTCAATAGGTAAAGGCTAAGCATCAACATCTGGCAGGACTGTTACAACCTCTTCCTATATCCGAATGGGAATGGAAAATTATTTCGATGGACTTCATCATAGGTTTGCCTAAGACTCAAAGACAAAATAACTAAAATATGGTAGTGATTGATAAACTAAGTAAATATGCACATTTTATACATGCGAAATATACTCACATGTAATATCCCCAAAAATAATTAATTATTAAAGTATGTGTGCACTTAGGAATAAATTTCCATTTTTGGAAAATTCGTATTTGGAAAAATTATTTCCATTTATGGCAAATCTGAATTTGGAATTTGATTATTTGTAATTAATTATTGTGACTGTTGGGAAAAGATTTTATTTTCCCAACTAACTCTTTGACTGTGACACATGTAAAAGACAAATCTTTTTATATATTAATTGTTGAAGGACAGATTGAACAACCAGGTTGAAAATAGTTGACCCTGACTCCATGAGTGGGGAACAGACTTGAGTTACCTTAGGGATGAATTTTACAAGTGGAAAATGAGGAATTTGACCACTAGCAACCCCTGAAAATCAGGGATTTGTAAACCTGCGAAAATTCCCAATGAGGGAAAAATACCTAGGCACAAGATGATCAAGATATACAACATATGGCAGAAGGCAGTACACTTATTAGTATGTTGGAGAAAGGATATCACTTGTTGTTATGAAAATTGTTTAGTGTGAGGCAAGGGGATTTTTCTAATTTGAAAGGAGGACTGTAGAAAAAGAAGATCATTGGAATTTGCCCTTATGGAATCATGGTCAAGCTAGGGGGTGAACTGGGGCAAGTAATTTGGTTTTTTTGTTCTATGGTTGGCTGGAACTTAGATGTTCCATTTGTGTTCCATCATATTACTCAGATATGTACATCTACTTATTTTCTTGTTGAATGTTTTGTTAATTATTAGCTGATAGAATGAAATGGTTATAGGATAATTATCTTACATTTTTATTATACTCATTGAGATAATAAAGTTATTATGAGTTTTAATTACTAATGCAGTTGAGTTATATATGTATAGATAGTAATATATGCATATGTTTGACTAGGCATAAATAATGTCAGAACTGCTCTTTGTGTTATGGAAATTTACAAGTGAATATGTGCTTCTATAGAGGATAATTATGTGTACTTTCATGTATCCATATAGATATATTTATGTACATAAATATACATGAAGAATACCATTTCAGTCTTTGTACGGGTACCATAGAACGTAGATAAAGAAAATAAAAATCCTCCCTTTTGAAAGCAAATTACATTTTATACATATGATGGTCCATAAAAAAAATAGAGATTCAATAGTCTACATAATACATGATACCACTAATGTTGTAAATTTTGAAATCATATTCAAATGGAGTTTCTTTTACAACTGTGTATTCCATTAAAGAAGCAAATTACAAATAATCATTTTATCCATGAAAACCTGATTCAAAATTATCACTGAAGAGTACCCTAGGGTAAGAACCCTGTAGCACTAACAAACAAAACCTGAGAAGTTTTAAATTAAATGTCAAGATTTGGAACTCTAATACCTTTTCAAGTAAGGCGATCCCTTCGATATGTTTTCCCTCGAAGTGATTAATCCTGCAAGGGGAAAATTGACAGATTTAGTAAACTGTTTTAAAGTAATCAAACGAAATTAAATATTAAATATTTATCAAATGAAAAGTACTTATCTTATAGATGGCATGGATGCAATTCCCCACCGGCATTGAAGAGACGATCTTTCCACAGTCTGAAGGGGAGGAGTGGACCCATAAATGGTTGATGGGTACCCTCGCAAGGAAAACAGGGTCCCATCATTAGTTTTGTAACCGAAAAGAATCTAACTTGATGCTCCATAATGCAAACAAGTAATTAAAATGGTGCTAAACATTTAGTATTTTTCATAACCAAAATAATAAAGTTCACACAGTAAAGTCGCATGACCCACAGAGGCGTATCCTTCCCAATTCGGGACTACCCACAAAGTTTGTGGGACATTTCTTCCATAAATATTAAAACTTACGAGTTTCTGATTAAAAACTCAAACAAGAACAGAAGTATAAACTAAACTTAAAATATGCATTACAAACCTACGGTGATCTTTCCTTTCCATCAAGTACATTCTGACCAATAGAAGAGAATTATATTGGATTCTGGAGGTATCCCATTTAATATTTTATTTTATGCAAGAGAAGTGCAAATAGACAAGTTTATACAAGCATAAACGATAATGAAAGATCGAGGTCATGGCCTAACTACATACTGGAAAACCCTTAATATTTTATGGGAAAAAATCTTGAACCAGAAGGTTAAATCACCTATATAAAATTTAGAAAAGTCCCGAATGAAAACCATGAACAAAAGGTGTTTACACTCGCTAGAAAAGCTAATATCGTAAACCTCCACGATTTACCCAATGGAGATATACCACATAGAGCGTGGATGTAAAGATTATTCAGATATTAAGTGACAACAAAAAGGAAGAACCTCGAACCCAAAATCCATAGGGGACAGTTATAGAGGCAGTTACGAACACGACTAATATTTATAAACTACCACTTCTTATTTTCAGAATAACATAAGCAATAGGGATGTTCTTGGGGTTACCTCGTATAGAAGGAAAACCAATTGGTCGTGCGCCTCCCTTTTCCTTACACAGAGCAGGACCACTCCAAGTCGTTGGCCATACTTCCAGAGGAACATTGTAGGGTTAATGTTGGGGCATTTAAAAAAAAATACACAGAGCCAAAGGGAAACAAATACATTAGTTACCGAGAAAAACTTCACATTGTATAGTAATGGTGATAGGATGCTTGGGTACTCTATCCATGCGAATAAATGAATATGGTGTGCCCACATTGGACACAATAACCTAACAACCAATACATTGTATAACCCTCTTAATTATCGACGAGGGAATTGATGTGTTTATGGATAGACTTAACATCACCCTTAACCTTGCACAACTTAAAGAATTTAGTGTTGGGCCATGTCACCAAGTCTGGTGGGCTTTCATGCTAAATAGTTAAGAGGTAAGATTGGGTTAAGTGCGCTAAGAGGCTTAGGGTTACGACCTGTCACGCCTAACTGGATGCCAACCCTTTAAACGCTAAACACTTTAATATTGAGCCACCCTTTGTTACAACTAGCATATACCAAGTTCGAGTAGTAACCATGTCAAATTTTTTAAAGTGAAATCTGATGAGATATGACCATTAAATATAATAGTTAGAATGTGTATACAATAAGGGTAAGGGGATATTTAAGTGGACATGTTTTATCTATACCAACGTTAAGAACCTCATGCAGTGAATGTATTACCTTCCATAATGATCACAAAGGAGTAAGGCTACTGTGTATGAATATATATATATATATATAGATATAGGTATATATCTATCTATATAGATATGAGGTGAGGATTTTATATCCCATGATCATTCCGAACAATCCTTATACATGTGATATAGGAGAATAATGAGAAAAACTTAATATATGGGATTATTTCTGGTAAGCCTACAAGTACTCATATATTGGATACAAAGTGGAAGGTGCTAAGTCTTGATTTAAAGGTAGAGCTTTTGGTAAAACCACTGTCATAGATCCTTGTGATAAAAGTAGAAACCATGTTAGGATAGGGTTACTATAGCCCTTTATGGACACATTAAGACTTGCAGGTCCACTTTGATTTTACAGTTTCGTGAATAGTCTAAACACTAGCCTATTATGTTAAAATGTTGAGTGTACTGAACAATTTTCGCATGTACTGAATTATGTTAATAGGCATGACTTCACTTAGAAAAGTTACCTATCTTGTTATTAGTTCCTTGTAACTATGAATAGGTATATGTCGTATTCCGATAGCAACAATAATAGTTTTAAACTTTATCCAGTATATCAAAGTAAAGAAGTTTTAATGCACCTAACAAAAAAAAATTATTATAAATTTGGGGTACATTACATATGGTATCAGAGCATAAGGTTACATCACTTGGACCTCAAAGCAGGGCCAAAATTAGTTTATTACATTTTATCGTGTTAAAGGAAAAACTAACAAAAATGTTTATTGTTACAAACATTAAATTTGTGTTCCATTGTGATAATGGCAGCACGGAACAAAGAGGAGATCAGACTTGAGGAGAATCCTAATCAAGGACCTCCTAGAGAGCCTAGGGAAAATAGTGAAGGAAGTTCAGCCACCCAGGTTCTGGAAACAATGAGGAACCTTATCGTGGAGATGCAAGCGTTCAAGACAGATAATGAGAAACTAAAAAAGGCACACAAAGACAAATAAGAGATAAATGAAGTGTTTTTGTGCAGTATCGTAACAAAGAAGAGTCCAAAAGACAATGACAAGGACGAAGACGTTAGCAAAAGTGCCTCCAAAAACTATGTTCCTGAAACAAAAAATGAGAATAGTTCTTCCGAAGGCACACCAATAACAGGAAATAAAAAAGGCATAGGAAGGAAAAGAAAACAGGTGGAGCACCTGGAGGGTGAATTCAAGAAGATAAAACCGTCCACCTTTGACGGAGAATCCGGGACAGGGGAGGAGGTTGAAGCATGGTTATTGGATATAGAAAAATATTTCCAGATTAATAATTATTCTAGTACCATGAAGGTCAGAATGGCCATTTATAACCTGAAAGGAAAGGCGAGTCTCTGGTGGAAGGACCTGAAGTTGGCCAAGGGTTTAAAGGAAAAACATATGGAATGGTCAGACTTCAAGAAATACTTCAAGAAACAGTATTTATCATAAATTTATTATGAAAGAA
Organism: Picea engelmannii; assembly: GCA_009831015.1. Taxonomy (NCBI): domain Eukaryota; kingdom Viridiplantae; phylum Streptophyta; class Pinopsida; order Pinales; family Pinaceae; genus Picea; species Picea engelmannii. Next base: position 78,848 of record ML812119.1, read on the forward strand.
AGACCAAAGAATTTTATGAGCTAAGACTTAGACAAATGACTATGGACAACCTGATAAACAAGTTTCTTGAATTATTAATATTTTTTCCATACATCAGGGAAGACAAAGCAAAAATCTAGCGATTCCCAAGTGCCTACCACATAACTGTAAGGAAAGAATTGAATTCGACAATCCCAAGAGCTTAAGCGAAGTTTTTAGAAAGTCCTAGATGTGTTATGATCAATACAAACAACGGTTTGAAATTCCCAAGGCTTGGAAGGACAAGAAACAGGACAAAATGAATCAGCGAAAGAAAGGATTCCAACCAACCCCTTTCCGAAATGCGGCAAATAATTTCCAAAGAAAATATTTTCATTCCAATAAATAGAAAACCCAAGGGGGAGGTAGACAAGTTAATATGGGGACCGAGAAATTTGGGGATAGCCCCAGGAAATCGTTAAAATGTTGGGAGTGTGGAGAACCTCACTTAAGTAGGAATTGTCCACGTTTAACTTCCGCAGCAAGGAACGCAGTTCATAACCTGCAAGAGGCCTCTATAGTGGGAGATGTGGGCAGAAACGTGGACAGAATTAATGCAGCTCTGGATGGCCGACAAGATGATCACCAATCCACCATAGTGGAAATTAAAGGTACAATTAATAAAAATATTATTTCTATTTTAATTGACCCAGGATCTACTTTGAATTATGTTACACCTGGTTTATTTGATTCAAACAAGCTTAATAAAGTAAACTGTGCTAAATCTAGGTTAGTGAAGATAGCAACAAGGACTAAGAGAAAAGTAACATATTTCATTTCTAAATGTGAACACAATTTAGATGGCCAAAATACAAAGTTAAATATCAATATTTTACCTTTTGGATCTTACGATATAATAATTGGAATGCATTGGTTAGAGAAACATAAAGTAATTTTTGATTGCTATGAAAAATTACTTACTTACAAAGACAAAAAAAACACAGTTAGGACAATACAAGGCATCAAAAAACCAGTCTCAGTTAGGCATATTTCATCCATGCAATTTAATAAGTGCATGAGTAAATGTTGTAGGGTTTATGCTATCCAAGTGACAAATCTATTAGAAAATGAAGATAACCCCATCTTAGAAGACTTTACCGTCTTGCATGAGTTTGGAGATTTAATTGTGGATGAAATACTAGAACTGCCTCCAAGGAGAGAGATAGATTTCTCCATCGTTCTTCTGCCTGGATCAGCCTCGATATCTAAGGCACCCTATAGGATGCGTTTACCCAAATTAATAGAGATGAAAATTCAGCTACAAGAACTGTTGGACAAGGAATACATCAAACCAAGTGTCTCGCCTTGGGGACCATCAATCATTTTCTTTAAAAAGAAAGATGGGACTTTAAGATTATGTATTGATTATCGACAATTAAACAAGATGACTATTAAGAACAAGTATCCTCTACCTATAATTAACGATCTGTTTGACCAAGTGGGAGGGGCAAAGATTTTTTCTAAGTTAGATTTAATATATGGTTATCACGAGGTCAGAATAAAGGATGAAGATATAAGTAAAACATCGTTTAGAACGAGATATGGACATTATGAGTTTGTTGTTATTACATTTTGTCTCACTAATGCACCAACAACCTTTATGTGTTTAATGAATAGCATACTCAATCAATATTTGGATAAATTTGTTTTGGTATTTATTGATGACATTTTAGTTTATTCTAAAACAGAAGAAGAACACGAAGAACATCTAAATATAGTATTGCAGACCTTAAGGAAACACAATTTGTATGCAGAATTTGACAAATGTGACTTCTACCAAAAGAGAATACAGTACTACCTATAACATGTAATATTTGAAGAAGATATCGCAGTTGACCCAGAGAAGATAAGAGCCATCATGGAATGGCCTATCCCTAAAGATGTGGCGGACATCTGGTCATTCATGGGAATTACTAGGTACTACCACATATTTATCGAGGGGTTATCTAACATTGCATACCCAATCACATCCCTACAGAAAAAGGGGACAAAGTTTACTTGGTCACAGAAATGTCAAGATAATTTTAATAAGTTAAAAGAACAATTAACTACAACACTTATTTTAAGGGTAGAAGACCCTAATAAATACTTTACAGTTTGTGTGGATGCAAGGAAAGAAGGCTTGGGAGGTGTCCTAACTCAATAAGGACACGTTATTTGTTACAAATCATGAAAAATAAAAGAGCATGAATGAAAATACGTCACACACAACTTGGAATTGGCAGTTGTAATTCATGCGTTAAAAATGTGGTGATAATATTTAATGGGCAGAAAATTTTTGTTGCTAACTAATAACAGTGGTTTGAAATTCTTATTCAGTCAACCATATCTTAACGCAAGGCAAGAAAGGTGGTTGGCCTTCTTGAGTGAATTTGATTTCGAAATAAGACACATCAAGGATAAATAAAACAAAGTTGCATATGCCTTAAGTAGGATAAGTAATGGACTATTTGAGATAAGTATTAGCATAACAGAAAGAGACATTGAACAAAGGATAAGATCGACAAGTGGTAATGATGAAAAATGCATCAAAACAATAGCAGATTTACAAGGTGGTGTAGAAAATTTGGACAGAACAGATCTGAGTTTGGATAGAAATGGACTATTAAGATTCAAAAACAGAATGTGCATACCAGATTCTGCTGAATTAAAGATAAACTTTTTGGATGAAGTGCACAAGAATCCATATTCTGGTCATCTGAGATACCAGAAAATGGTAACAACATTGAGGAAGTTTTTTTATTGGCCTAAAATGAAAGGTGAGACAGTTGAATACTTATCTAAATTCCTATATTGTCAATAGGTGAAGGTTAAACATCAACATCCATCCGACCTGCTACAACCTCTACCTATACCAGAATGGAAGTGGGAGACTATTTCACTGGACTTTATCACAAGTTTGCCTAAAGCTCAAAAGAAGAATGATTTGATTATGGTAGTAATTGATAAAATTAGTAAGTATGCACATTTTATTCCTATGAAATGTACTTATAAAGATATTAACATCGCTGAAATATTTATGAAGAAAATATTTAGATTGCATGGTATTCCTAAAATGGTGATTTTGGATAGAGATGTCAAATTTGCATCAATGTTTTGGAAAGAATTTTTTACAGGGTTGAATACTAACCTGAATTTAAACATGATCTACCATCCACAAACGGATGGGCAAACTAAACGAACGAACTAGATTGTGGAAGATATGTTATGAATGTACGTAAGGAAGAAAACAACTAAGTGGGAGGAATACCTACACTTAGTGGAATTTGCGTACAATAATGGTTATCAGACGTCGACTAAGATGATCTCCTACGAAGTATTGTACAAAAGAAAGTGTACAACTCTGATTAGCTGTGTTAACCCAGTTGACAAACTCATGATCGGACCAGAAATGCTCTAGGAAATGGAGAAAATGGTAAGAAATGTACAACAAAATTTAAAAGAGGCACATGACAGACAGAAAATCTACGCAGATTTGAAAAGGAGACACCAGGAATTTCAAGTTGGAGACCACGTACTTGAAATTCAAAACAAGAAGAAGTTCATTGAAGCTAGGAAACTGTTCAAAATTGGTTCCCAGATTTTGTGGCCTCTTTGAGATATTAGCTCAAATTGGAACTGTGGCATATCGACTTGCAGTCCCTGCAAATTTAAAAGTTCATAATGTTTTTCATGTTTCTTTGCTGAAAAAGTATATTCATGATCCTACTCACATCATCGATTGGAACATGGTGCATGTGGAATCAAAAGGCAATTTCCAAGTGGAACCTCTTCTCATTCTGGACAAGAAAGAAATAGTACTATAGAATAGAGCCATTGCCCAGGTAAAAGTGCAATGGAAGCACTTTAGTCTTGAGGAGGCCACTTGGGAATTGGAGGAAGATTTATAGAAATATTATCCAACCTTATTGTGAGAGAGGAATGAACATTGAGGATAGTGTTGTACTGAAGGGGGAGAGGATGTAAGATTCCCAAAAATAATTAATTATTAAAGTCTGTGTGCACTTAGGAATAAATTTCCATTTTGGGAAAATTTGTATTTGGAAAATTGTTGTAATTTATGGAAAATCCAAATTTGGAATTTGATTATTTGTAATTAATTATTGTGACTGTTGGGAAAATATTTGATTTTCCCAACTAACTCTTTGACTATGACACATGTAAAAGACAAATATTTTTATATATTAATTGCTGAAGAATAAACAAAACAACTAGGTTGAAAACATCTAACCATGTCTCAATGAGTGGGGAATAGACTTGAGTTACCTCAGGGCTGAATTTTACAAGTGGAAAATGAGGAATTTGACCACTAGAAGCCCCTGAAAATCAGGTATTTGTAAAGATGCAAAAATTCCCAAGGAGGGAAAAATACCAAGGCACAAGATGCTCAGGATATACAACATATGGGAGGAGGAAGGATGCTTCTTAGTATGTTGGAGAAAGGATATCACTTGTTGTTATGAAAATTGTTTAGTGTGAGGCAAGGGGATTTTTCGGATCTGAAAGGAGGACTGTTGAAAAAGAGGATCATTGGAATTCTCCCTTATGGACTCATGGTCAGGCTAGAGGGTGAATGGAGCAAATAATTTCGATGTTTTGTTCTACAGTTGGGTGGAATATGGTTGTTCCATTTGTGTTCCAGCATCTTAATCATATATGTACATGTACTTGTTTTCTTGTTGAATGTGTTGTTAATTATTAGTTGACATAATGAAATGGATATAGGATAATTATCTTACAGTTTGATTATACTCACTGATTAAAGATAAGAAATATATTGTGAGTTTTAATTGCTAATGCAATTGAGTTATATATGTATAGATAGTAATATATGCATATGTTTGACTAGGCATAAATAATGTCAGAGTTATTGTTTTTGTTATGGAAATTTACAAGTGAATATGTGCTTCTATAGAGGATAATTGTGTGTACTTTCATGTATTCATATAGATATATTTATCTACATAAATATACATGCATAATACCATTTCAGTATTTTTACATGTACCATAGAACATAGATAAAGAAAATAACAATCCTCCCTTTTGAAAGAAAATTACATTCTATACATTTGATGGTCCATAAACAGATAGAGATTCAATAGTGTACATAATACATGATACCATTGTTGTTGTAAATTGTGAAATCGTATCCAAATGGATTTTTTTTTACAACTGTGTATTCCATTAAATAAGCAAATTACAAATAACTAGTTTATCCATGAAACCCTGATTTAAAATTATCATAGAAGAGTACCCTAGGGTAAAGACCCT
>ML812120.1:0-13596 GCA_009831015.1 Picea engelmannii
TTCATAGGTAAATAAAATTACTCCCATTTCATTATTTTCGAGCAATATATTACTCAATTTTTCAATATATAAATGAATTTGATGAGATCGAACTTACTTGGTAGACTCATTATGAAATAATGTTATATTTCTTATTTTATATATTAAGCCTAATTTAATTTTTGAAAAGTTTTAATATTCATTGTAAATAATTAAAATTACTAAAAATAATTAAATTCATAATAAAAACAACATCAATTATATAGTGATTTTATTTTCATTAAAATTCATAATAAAAACAACATCAATTATATAGTGAATTTATTTTAATTATGTCACTGAGATATTTGAAGAATATCTTTACATTATTTTCTTAATTTCTCAAAATCCATTTGTAAAAGTCTTTTCTTTTGGTACACATCTATATAATTTTCTCCAAATATTCTAGGTATCAATTTTTTTTTGAAAATTTTTATATTTAGTTTTTATTTAGTTTTTTAATTTATATTATTGGGATTTTGATACCAATATTAATCCTTAACATGTTTCTTCCTAATTTCACGTTTCAAAACCACCTCAATTTATAACTATATTCATATATCAATTTTATAACTATAATTTCCTCCACCCTATGCTAAAATCCCTATATCCATGTTTATAACTAAATTATGCTAATTAAACGTAATTTAAATGGTTGTAAAATAAAATTATTCATCATGCTCACCTACTAAAATCTCTATATCCATATTTATAAATAAGTTATGTTAATTGAACTTAATCTAAATATTTGTAAAATGGAACAATTTATCATGTTCACCTAAAGTTTATTCTTGTAAGTGCCCTACAAAAATTCATGATGTATATCTTGTTAACAAAATTATTATTATTATTATTATTTGTAAATAAAAATATATATTACCTTTCCATAGTAGAAAAATTACGTGTCCAAATATACATGATAGCAATCCAGTTGTTCTGCCACCGTAGTGGAAACCAGAACGCATGGGCGTGACAATTGTTCACAGTTCCAAAGCTTAAATAAAAAACGATAATTGTCGACATACAAACAAGGGGACTTGCCACTTGTTCTGCCACTCTCGTGGAAACCATAACAGGAGGTGGACTGAGTGCCCTGACCACCTTTCAGAACTTAGCCTATCGAACCTGAACCAGAGACTATCCTAGGCAAAATTTGCAAAAATTTAGCCATTGAACCAAAGAAAAACCTGTGAGAATGTTATGCATGTGGCGAGCCTAAGCATCCATCTTGAGGGAGTCTGAAAGTGAAGTGTTGACAATGCGTCAGGCAGTGACTCTTCTCAGGCTCGCTTGACAGGGAATCATACAGGGCATCTAGATGTTTGTTGAAGAAACTCTGGCGGTGTTACCGCTCAACCAGGTCCCTTCTCATCTCAAAGATTAAAACCAGGTGGTCTTCCGTGAGTTTGTGGGATTCTGGAGTTGGGTGACTATGGTCCTCTTGAGCCTGGTTTTCCTCCAAAGTTGCAGCAATGAAGTCAAAGGCAACAACAGAGTATGTGATGGGGTCTTCTTCCATGGAGGCAGCGAAATTGTGCCCCGAGTGGTCCTCCAGAGGTAAGGCTTCTTCTTCCAGTATGCATATTGTTGCAACTGAATATTGAAATGGACTGGTGGTGCATGTGGGGGTCTGGTTCTCCAGGGCGGTTGAAGGAAGGAAAGGAAAGAATTCTGCCCAATTGGGTTGAAATTATTCTTCCACCGGACATCCGCCTTGGAGACTCTTAGTGTCGGGAGGACGTAGCTCCTGATGATCTTGCGCGAACCAATTTTTCCTAGAGAAACCTGGATGGTCCTCATCTAGAACTGGAACTCGAGAAACAAGTCTCATACCATGGTGAGGGCAAGGCTCTGAAGGTGCCTGCGCAGATCAGTTCTGCCCCGAAGATCCCAGATGGTCTCTGCTTGGCGTGAGAGATCGAGAGGCAAGCCCTGGGCGATTTTTTCGTCCAAACCTGCTATAGTAGGTTGTCCCTCATCAGGGCTTGCCTCGTTCTCATGGCATGGATGCGCAGGGCACCAGGCAAGCAAAAAAACCGGATGAGTAGGCTGAATCTCGAAGTAGAATTAACAAAATGATGTTGGGCTTTGGGCCCAAGTGCCCCATATAACACTTCCCACACTGTTAAAATACCAGGAGGGAAGAGGCATTGATGGCTCTGGTAGCCATTAGTGCAGGTGTAATGGCCATCTCCAAAATCATACTGAAGCCGAGGAGTCGAGCATGAGCTTCCATTAAGGACCGACGCACTAAGGCTTGGCTCTTATGCATGAGAACCATCACGACTGAACATGGAGGGAGGGTGGTGGTGGGGGTCTTTAACTTCCCTCGTAATTTCCCCGTCCATTGAAGTGTGTGGCCCATGTGTCATGCCATCCAGGGAAAATTATTAAAATTACAATTCACATCTAATTATAAAATTTACTTCACTTAATGATAATAAAATACGAGTAACCAATTTATTGCATAATTCAAACATAAAGGGTAATGTGGTAAGCATACATAAATTGACCACACTTAGAGCGCGCGGGGGGTGAATCAGTGTGGGGATCTTTTTCCCAAAACTTCCCATTCACAAAACTTATTAGTTAGCAATCACCATTTACTCATTACTTATTGTTGTCATTTATAACCAGTTAAATGTGAACATACATCAGCAACATATATCAGCAACATATCATCAATAAACCATCACCACAAGGAACACAAAGAACACAAGATGTATGTACAATTTTTCTTTTTATTACAGACTACAATCCTTAGGTTTTTAAGCAACAACTGAATAGAGTACAACTCTACAAGAGCACCAACTCTATAATGCAAGACTCAACTTACACCCTCAGCACCAACTAAGATGAGGCAACAATTCTCAACAGATATCAATCTGTCAATAGGTATGCGACCTGTCAGTAGTGCAACATGCGTATGTACGCGCCCTACTAGTAGTACAACTCGCATATGTGTTACCCATGATTTTGGTCGTCATGATGATGTATTGATGATGGTGTACTCAGGCTCTTCATAAGAACTTTCTCCTGAGAAAAGTTACTTTCATCTCTTCCTAGAAAACTCATTTTTGAAGAAGGTTCGCAGGCTGCTAGTGCATTTGGGTGCGAGAATGACCCATTCTCGCAGGCTGCTTTAAGCCAAGGTGTGAACTTCTCACACTGTGTTGAATAGTTAGGGTGCGAACTCTTCCTAAAGCATGAAAAAAGATGAATTCTCGATGCTTCTAGAAGGGAATCTTCTAGAAGAATGGGTTGGCAGTCGAATGGTTATCTTTGTACTGGATTCCCTGATATTTTGGGATCATTTTTATCCAAGTAACTATCTCATTCTCTCCTATATATTGAGAGAATTCTCATGGAAAAGGTTAAGCAAGATTCATTGGAGAATTGGTGAAAGAATTGTGTGAAGGACTTAGCTTGAACAACAACTTGGAGACTCTAGCAAGTCTATCAAGAGGATTTGATCTTCTTCATGCAAGGATTGAGCAAGTGTGTGTGTGTTGGATCCAAGAGCCATCGAAAGGAAGTTTGCGACATCAAGGCTATCAGGTTGTAATCTTTACTTTCAATCAATATGATACAGTGGCATGTCCCTTTCCCATAAAGCTATTCTCACTTTATTGTGTAATTCCTTGATCATACACATAAGTTAACTGTTGAATATATTTTGCTATCTTCACTTTGGTTGGTTTGTGTTGTCTTGGTCTTGACCTCACGAGAGCACCGGAGCAAAGCGGGAGCAACAAAGACCCTAGGAAGCGATAATAAGCTATGTTACTTGTTTCTTCCTCCTAGTTAATTCCATGGTCAAAACTTAGGGAAAGAGTCATGTCCTGTCCTGTTTTGTTCTAGATCCAGGTGGATCTAGGGAGATCAGTTAGTGTCCGCACCTACCGATTAGTCCAATAACAATATGTACGCGGCTAGTCTGTACTACAACCTGCGTATCACTTCTGAGCTCTTAGGGTTTTCTCTTCAAGATGAACTCACATTCTATGCAACCTTCAATCACATTCTCTTATGTCTCTCACTATCCAATCTGACCCATAACCAATCATAAAACATCCAAGCTCTCCAACAACTTACTCATTCTTCTCAACCATACAATATGAATGCTACTCAATTATGTATAAGCAAACAACATACTATAGAAATCATATCAGTACTGAATCATAAGAGTGTTTCTCACTCCATTAATAAACCACAACACAATAGACATACCAATAATGCCTTAAGCATTCACCATACAACAAGCAAGAGTATCCATCAAGAAAACAATGTAACCATACCATAATTTCTATGGCAGATTTGAGCCCATAGAATGCAGATCTGGAACCTTCTTCAGTCTTCAAGACCCTATCATCAGGTCAACCACAAGTCTTCATGACTTCATCCACTATATGTGCCCTGTTCTCATTCATCCCACGTATGTACGCGCCCTGGCTCACTGCAACCTGTGTATACCTCAGAAACTAGGGTTTCTAAACTTCCGAGACTTTTTTCGTCATGATCTCAGACTTGCTGAAACTTTGATGCGTCCATGAGATCCTCCATATCTCCTCTCTCTCAGAATAGATCTTCAATACATGCTCAAGAGATATACACAAGAGATACATAAAATATACAAGAGATATATTTCACAAGAGACCCTAGCCTCTTATTTATACTCTCCAAGTAGCTTCCTTAGAAGCATCTTCTAGGTCACTTAACCCATTTCTAGGTCACTTGACCTATTTTCCTCATTTTTAGGGTTAACCACTTTCCATAATTAGAAAGTTCTCCATTTAAATATTCCTCCTTGACTTTGTCAGTTTTCTTTACCATTTAAACAATAAATATTTTCTCATAGATCTTGTTTACTAACCAATAAAGCAAATCTTGGTTTTATTCTTCCTTTTCATGAACCATGGAAAGGAGGAACGTGTCAAGTATATGCTTGGGATTATGTTTTCCTTGGTTTGTTTTAGATGTACAATGCAATTTCGGTAGTAACATTTCATTACAACTAGAAAATGCAGTCCAATGTTTGGGGTAGTAAAAGTGATCAGGGAGTGGTATCTTATATTATGGGATGGCACTTTCCACATAGTTCCATTACTATTAACAGATGGATTCATGACTTTCTATTGGAACAAGCCTCTCAAGTGATCCAATCTTATGGTTCTTCATTATTTTCATATGGTATTTTAATTTTAGGCGCTCATTTTTCCATGGGACTTTAGTTGTAATGTTCTTATTCAACGATTGTGGGTAATAGTAAGAACTCATTGAATCTATCATTTACGCCATACAAAAATTGAAGGTTTCTCTTGCTATCTATCCTAGAGACTAGAGCATTGTACATGGATGTGTTGTAGGATTAACCCATTACCTTTTGGGTGGAATAGTCACAACATGGGTGTTCTTCCTGGAAATAATTATTGCAATAAGATAATGGCTAGGAGGATTTGAAAAGCATTATGGCATCAAGAATTCTAAAGTTCATCCAAGGCTTGGCCCAAGACCCAACTACTCATTGTATTTGGTTTGGTATTGCGACCGCACATGAATTTGAGAGTCATGATGATATTACTAAAGAAGACCTTTATAATAAAAAAATTCTTTCCACTTTGGTCAATTTGCAATAATATTTCCATGGATCTCTTGTAATTTGTTCCATGTGGCTTGGCAAGGAAATTTTGAAGCATGGGTATGATATCCCTTACATGAAAGAGCCATTTCTCATGCAATTTGGGATCCTCATTTTGGTCAACCAACTATATAATCCTTTACCGAAGGAGATGTTCCCAGTCCAATCAATATTGCTTATTTTGGTGTTTATCAATGGTGGTATACAATCAACTTACACACTAACGAAGATATTTATGTTTGAGCTATTTTCTTGCTATTCTTTATGCACCATATTTTCAATAGTAAGTATGTTACATCTATAACCTAAGTGGATACCAAGTGGTTCGTGGTTCAAAAAAGTTGATTCTCATCTCCATCATCATTTGTTAGGACTCTTCCGAGTCGGTTCTCTACCTTTGACAATGAATTATGTTGGTATTCATAAATCAACAAGAGGGCACATCAAATGGGATAATTTTTTGAATGTATTACTCCATCCCCAAGGTTTAGGACCACTTTTCACATGTTAGTAGAATCTTTATGTTGAAAATGTGAATTCCAGTAGTCATTTATTTGGTACCTCTCGAGGGGCGGGAACTACTATCTAAGTCTTGACTGAGGATTCCATCCACAAACTAAAATTTTATGGTAGATTGATATCATCATTTAGTTATTACATTTATTTTTTCAATTGTCGGTCATATATATAGAACCAACTTTGGGATTGGTCATGTTATGATTGCATTAATCTCTTTGAGGGTTATCACTTCCTTGGTACCTCAACACATGTATTATTTACCTACTTATGTATTCATAACACAAAAGTTCACAACCAGGATGCTTTATATACTCATCATCAATACATTGCCCGACATTATATTATTTGAAAATAAGAATTTAATTTAGTCGGTGATGAGTCCCTACCATTGCTCCAACGTATTTGCTCAATTGTATCGACATTATTTGATTAAATTAAAATTTGAAAATGATATTTATGCTCTTGAAATAACCTATTGTTGTTATTTGATTAACATTCAAAAGTTATTTATTTGTGGATCCAAAAAACCAACAACCCAACCACACAAATTTGAATTTAATTTCTTTCTTAAGCTCAACATATTCAATGAACCTGCCAAGCCTGGATACGATATGTGAGGTTGTATGATTAGATAGATGTTTAATTAAATTAAATTAGTGAAAGTATGAGGGATGACTGGAAATTATGCAATTTTATTTGGGATTGGTATTTAAACAAGGTTGCATGGAAGCATATATTCACAGTTATGGAGGAATTTAGAATGGGTAAATGGAAAACATTGAATGAGGAAGCATAGTGGCGGGTTTGTAAAGTAATACCAAAATTTGGTTAGCTTTGGAAAAGGAAATGATTGATTATCCACCAATATATATATATATATATAAGAGATAGGAATTTGCATCATATCGTCTTCCTTTCAGGGTATTTGGTACTTCCTTTCAGTGTATTTGGTACATAATTATTCCTTGACGGATTTGGTATGAAATTTTTCATCTTCCCTGATGACTTCCATGTTCCAATACGATATGTAATTCTACAACAACATTTTTATAAAACGACAGTGACTTAGTTTAAGAGATATGAAATGTGTATTGATGCAAATCCCTTTGGTACATGATCTATATATATATGGAAGGTGGCATTGAATGGGTTGCAGTTTCCACAAGTGTCGATTTCTTCCTAACATTATTAATCAACATTTTTTAAACATTTATGTAACGTTCATTATAGCTCTGCACATAAGTCCTTTCCTATAATTTATAGTTGTAATTAGCATAGCTCAATGAGAACTCAGTGGTACTAGTACATCACCTAGTAAATCCTTGGAAGCTCCTATTTTAGGGTACAAGATAAATATCATTTATAATGATCTTGAACTTGAGATGTATAAAATAATAAAATAAAATAATTTTTTTTTTATAATAATAATTTGATAAAATAATAAAATATAATTAAATACGATTATACATTTTATACTTATTACTTGTCAAACGAATTTGTTTGGGTTGGTTTCTTTCACAAACGATTGCAAGAAAGGAAAAGCACGACGAATATTTTGGCCACACAAACAATAATTGCTTTGTATGCTTTCGATAAATTGTCATGGGGCTCCAATATTTGGTGTTTTGGTCCTCAAGGTGCTCAATGATCAAAGACCATTGATGTAAACGACAGTAAAAGAATTGAATACACACCTCGATGCATCCCCAAAAGGGACATAAAATATTTTAATAATGACCAATGAAATTAAGAAAATATGACCCAACTTATATTAAGAGTCTAATCTCCATTTCCTAGGGAAGAGATTGATTCAGTATATTCTGCTAATACCCTTCTGTATTACATTTGTTGTAGATTAGACATAGGAAAAATAAAAAGAAAATTCGCACTAGCCTTTGTTTCTATAAATCTCCCATTTCACCAATTTGTAATTGCATTAAAGAAAATGAAGGGGAAATGGGAATTGGAATTCAAGGGAAATAAAGGGTGGAAATATGAGGTGGTGGAGTGCATGCAGGTGGCAATATTATGTGCAATGGGCATTGTGTTGGCCTCCTATGACTTGTGAAATTTTTTCATAGCATAATGTCTATACATAATCACCCTTTTACAGGGATCCGGGGAGTCTCCGAACCTGGGTAAGTAAATATGAAATTGGGTGGGATGCTTAAAAATGTGTTTTTGGGTCAAGTTGCAGGATCGAGCTTCTGTAAGAGGTGTCATTCCTCTAGCGTGAGACATAGAGCTATTACAGTGATTAAATATCTAAATTGGTTGCTGAAAGGATGGATCACTGAACTCAAAACTAGAGAGACCGGTGTCAATGTTGGAACCACATACAAGGTACTTACAAACACCCCCATTTCTACATTAGAAAATTTTCATGATTTTCAGCATCATCAAAATGTCTATTATTTTCCCCTTTCTATAATTATGTATTGCATATTTAAGAAACTAAGAATTATGATATCTATAACATAGCAACAATATATACTCAGATCCCTCAATGACCCTAATTATGCCCTTGCCTTGATCGATTCCACCCAGGAAGATTGCTTCGACCTCCAAGGTTTGTTCCTACAAACCCTATAGTACCAACCCTTTTTATTATCCAAGACTGTATTTCATTTGATGCTTGTTTTTGGTACTATACAAGAATGGGATGAACTATGCATGATAAGTACGTTTTCCATCTCATGTTTATTATAAGAAAATAAAATGATATATATATTACAATGATATGAAATGATACTTCATATAAGGCAACTACTTTCAGAAAGACTGCAACTCCAACATGTATCACAGAACACCTTCCCACAATCAAGAAAAAATCAGAAGCTTTGGAGACAACCAATTTGACTAAGGTAATTCAATTTGATGATTTTGATGATTTGCATCTTTCCAATTTTTCATAAACATCAAAGTTAAAATAACTACTTCTACTTGTTGTTTGTGGGTACAAAATTCAATCCCTGTAATCAAAATTAAAATGGTCATTGTAGGTACAAAATTCAAGTTATGTAATCAAAATAAAAATGGTCATTGTAGAAAATGTTGCAAGCAGTTCATACGTTGTAAATATGGAGTCATGGAAAAGAAGTTGTAAAGAGCATTAAAATTCATTTAGTGTAACTAATGTTGAAGCATGTTGGACAATCAGAAGCATTATGAGTATGGTTTGAGCAATATAATTAAACTTGCAAGATTATAGAAATAAAGCGTGCAAAGTAGGAAGGTACAGAATGTTCAATATCAAAGTAAAGTGTTTAGAGTAAGTAACCATGAAATGTTCAATATCAAATGATTCGTTTGTCTGTCTTAATTACATCTTCTAACTACATGTGTTTGGAGACTAGTTGAAACCACGTAAGTGCCAAAGAATGTAATTGACATGATAACAAAGTTCAGTGAGTACTCATTACAAGTCATGACAATATTATGCCGATGCACTACCTGTGCCATGTACTAAACAATTTGAGAGTTAGCTAATTGTATTGATTTTCTTACATACAAACGAGAAGAAAAACAGTGAATAACTTGTCCATGGAAATAAATAATGATAACTAGACACAACTACTGCAAACAATAAGAAGTTACACATTGATTCTACACTTGGATAGAAGCATCAATGTCTTGGTAAATTTCAATGTAAATTTTCTACAAATAAAAATTTCAATGTAAATTTTCTACAAATAAAACATTGTAGAAGCTAAAAATGTAGGAAATAAATAACACTGAATGAAGTGGGTGAAAGAGTGGTCATTTACTTATCCATCATGTGAATCTGTCAAGTTGCTGAGGAGGTTGATGAATAGTGGACTGAGCGGTTATGTGTTGCTTCTCCTCTATGAGGCTTCAACTTGCGCTTCAACTTACGTCTCCTCTGTTAGGCTTCGACTCTTCTATATTACAACTACCTTTCGACCAGGTAAATTAGTAACAGTCTCTTCGACAAGTATAATAAGAGCATGGCGACCCGAGGACAGCAGTGTATATAATACCACATGGTCACCATGAATTAAGGTATCAATAGAGATTTGGGATATCGATCCCCGTACCTCTCGCATGCTAAGCGAGCGCTCTACCATCTGAGCTACATCCCCATTACATTTGCCAAGACATTAAAATCGTAATGTTTAAATGTGTGTTGTTAACAAAAATAATGGAGTATGTGAAGGAAAGATGTATCGCCATTTCCAGGGATCAATCTTAAGTTCTAGCATCAACAAGCTGGAAACAACACGACAAAATGCTTGCGCCCACCATGGGGCTCGAACCCACGACCACAAGGTTAAGAGCCTTGCGCTCTACCAACTGAGCTAGACGAGCTCGATATGGAATTGCAGCGCTCAAATATGATGTATCGATGCTTTTAAAAAGGATTTTACACATCATCACGGCCACTCACGGTTATCTATCCATCATCCAGCTATGTATTAACGTCCTACTCTTTCTTTCTTTCACACATTCTCCAGGATCTCACCCACACAAATTTGAATTTGCTTTCTTTCTTAACCTGAATACAATTGGTGCACCTGATAGACTACCCAGCGCACAATCGTGTTGTATTATAGTGGCGAGTATTCCCGCCTGTCACGCGGGTGACCCGGGTTGATTCCTGGCAACGGTGATACCTCTTTCCTTCCCCTATGACCACACACATTCAAACATCACGATTTTGTCTGAACACAAAATTCGATAGATGATTGATGATTTCATGGGGATGTAGCTCAGATGGAAGAGTACTCTCTTAGCATGCGAGAGGTACGGGGATAGATACCCCGTATCTCCATCATCAAACCCCACTCTGATTCGGTCTGGACTTCTATCTTGACGGTGTCTTCAATTAACTTTCAGAAATAAAAATAAAAACCACCGTGGATCAAACTTTTTGTCGTTAGTTAGTCGTCACATAGTTATTAATTCGGTCGATTCAATTCATTCCTTTATGTGGATAGGAACATAGGGAGTCGAGAAGACTCACGTAGTTAATCCCACATGGGAAGCGTGGAGTAATTTAGTTATATTGAATATAGAGACAGAAGGATGAGTTGAATATCAGGGCGGGCAGTGATGATATTTAGCACGAAAGGAGGTACAAAAGTTCCCTCCACAACTCAGTTAGATACAGACGCTGAATTGGTTGCATCTGAGTCCATAATCGTTTTTCTTAAGTTAAATTTTCCATTATCAATTAAATTTTCTTAAGTTAAATTTTATATTATCATGAGAGTCAATGCCCTCACCTAAAACTATTCTTCACAGTCGTAGTATAGTGGTTAAATTTTCCATTATCAATTAAATTTTCTTAAGTTAAATTTTATATTATCATGAGAGTCAATGCCCTCACCTAAAACTATTTTTCACAGTCGTAGTATAGTGGTGAGTATTCCCGCCTGTCACGCGGGTGACCCGGGTTCGATCTGTTGCAATGACGATTTTATATGTCCGAACATTTCAATTATCAAGGAGTGGGTGGGTGACTATGGCCGCGTGGATAAGAAGTGTGGATGTTTCAATTATCAAGGATGTGTCTAGTTTCAATTAACAGTTTCCATTAACCGTGAAGCATTTCAAAGGATTTGTGTTTCAAGAGCCTAAGGAAGTTGTGGAGGAGTTTGTCATATTTCAAAGGATTTGTGTTTCAAGAGCCTAAGGAAGTTGTGGAGGAGTTTGTCATATAGATCTGCGCTCACAAATAGTTCTACAGGAGCCAAAGGTTTGGTATAATTTTTTGGGAGGCCGATTGTTTTTTATTGAGAGTTTTCACTATTTTCGTAACCTATTTTTTTAATTGTTTTGTTTTAGGGTTAAAGGTTGTCATTTCCTTGGCTTTTTGGTTAGGTTTTTCATTATTTTGACAGTTGGTTGTAGTCACAACTGTGTAGTCATTGGTTTCTATAGAAAACCCATCAGTGCTTAGCCAAATCATTGGGATCTCTCAGACGCGCGACCACACGGTTTAAATACACCGTACTCATCCCCAAAAGCTTCTTAAGGAAGACAAGGAGGAATATGAATTTGAGCAGAAGGGAACCATCACCACTACTTTCCATGCCTATGAGTTCTTGTATGTTCAAGTGCTTAACGATGAAGAATGACACCATTCTCAAAGAAACAACTCCTTCTGCTTTAATTTATCATGAAACTGTAATTTATAGCGTAATTTATTGCGGAATTTAGGTCTACTGCATTCCCCGGATAGGTTAGACATGCATGCGGGACACATCCTATTAATGAATTAGAGTAGTTCTAGTAGAGTAAATCAAAATTTGGCAGACACAATAGATGAACATGAGCTAGAAATTATTTTTAGTTTTAACATTGAGAATTATTGTTTTAAAACATAAAATATTTTTCCTTTTTACATTAAGGAAGAGAAAGTTTGAGAACAAACTGGTCTTCTCTTTAAGTATTTTTTTTTTTTTTTTTATTGAATGTCAGTATTAAAAATTAAAATGGTTTCTTTTATATGGATAGGTGGCTATTGGATCTCAACATTAAAAACTAATATGTTTTCATATGGTAGGTTTCTTTTATATGGATAGGTGGCTATTGGATCTCAACATTAAAAACTAATATGTTTTCATATGGTAGGTTTTTTTTTTATATGGATAGGTGGCTATTGGATCTCAACATTAAAAACTAATATGTTTTCATATGGTTTTTTTATATGATAGGTGGTTATTGGATCTCAACATTAAAAACTTATATGTTTTCATTTTATATGGATCGGTACAACTACCTTTTTGTTTCGAATTTAATATTAAAATGGTTTTTTTATATGGGTAGGTGGCTATTTGATCTCAACATTAAAAACTAATATGTTTTCATTTTATATAGATAGATATAACCACTCTTTTGTTTCAAATTTAATAGCATATTGTTGTAAGAGTGAATTTTTTATATGGGTAGGTGGCTATTAGATCTCAACAATAAAAATTAATATGTTTTCATTTTATAGAGTTTTTTTTTATGAAAAATGTTGTCAAATAATTTGAATGCACTATAACATTTTTTATATATATTTTAAAAATATTTGAAGGCCTAACATTTTTATATGAAGTAATAATGCCATAGAAAATAAACAATTGATTTCAAGACTGAGACTAACATAGTAGAATACCTAATCGAACATGCTTTAAGGTGTTTGTAGTCAATAATCATTCATAAAGAAAAATGCGTTAGGATGTTTTAGCCAATAATAATTCATAAGTCCAATGACTAATCCTCAAGTGCATTTGAAAGGAAATGGAGGGAGAGGGCACGAGAGAGGTTGGCTCGCTCTCATTCATCATAAGAATTATATGGGTAAATTAGGAGAAGAAAAAGTAATTACCATAAATTTAAGGTGAGAATAAAAATAAAAATTGATAGTTTCATACAACCATGTAGCAAACTTTTATATCAATTACTATACT